>OX337245.1:63386259-63663050 GCA_946965025.1 Blera fallax | reverse complement strand
AGTTTTAAAGAAAAGAACTTGAAATGCGAGCAGCAGACCGCAATGGACATCGTGGAATGAGAGAAGAAAGTGGAAATAAATTGGTCACCCGGTAATGGAAGGTAGCAAACGGTGGGGTTATCGACTTATCCAACTGTGTCCTTCAACACCGGATATTGGGTTGTGCACTATACACTGCGCTAAACACATACGGAGCTCGTAGGAGCACGTCAAACCCACAGTAACTAAAACCACCACTCCCACACCGGCACTGAGACTTTCCTCTTTCCCACTACAAAGTATTCAGATTTCAAAACTGAGCAGTGAAGCAAAATACCGTTAAATAATCTGTGGATGGAACCAAAACATCATGCAGGTTAGGAAGTAGGTACATCCGGCCCAGGACTAGGTATTCGAAGTCTGTGTGCATGTAGTCCAGTTGCATTTAAGCAAAGGCTAATGCGATTGAAAGATAATGCAGATGATGAAGAAGATCCAACCATCTAGTCCTGTCCTGCTCTGGAATAACAGGGAGAAGCGTTAGGGAATTCTGTGTGGGACTGCTGCCAATTCTAAATGCGCGCAAGACCTTCATACCATCTGTTGGAGACCGAATATTCCGAAAATGGAGTAAGAAAAGTCATAATTGAAGACGATATAACTGATCTCTATAGTCCACTGCCCAGAACACAATCGCAAACAAGGACATCGTCATAGTTATGAGGCAAATGCCAAGGTAGGAGCCGACAACATTGATCTCAAACACGCTATGGGAGCCTCAAACATGACTAATGAGAAATAATGAGGAATTTGTAGATTTCTGCAACATAAATCATCTTGTCATTGGAGGAATGCTGTTTGAGCACAAAACCTGCTACAAGACCAGCTGGGTCTCCACGACCGGTAGCAGACATTCAATCGGTTTGAGCACTTATTGATCAGCCGGCGCTTTAGTAATTTCCTTTTACACGTTCGTGATAAGTGAGGAGCATGTACAGATTTATCAGGTAACAACCACGTTATGGCAGGCCTTGTACTTCTTCGTATTGAATCCGTTAGCGTTCCACTAGATTTCACACACCGAAGTAGAATGAATACCCGCAGTCTACGGAAGCAATCATGCTTCCTACATGGTTGAGCACTGTTTCGAAACTGGGCCAAGAAGCTTTGTCCATATAAGGCATATTTATCTGCAGAGACATGGAACGCATCTCCCTAAGTGCTCGAATCTCAAGCGTTATTGGATTAACACGCTTGCATCTCAAGCCGAAGTAACAGCAAATAGTTTTGATAGAACCATGCGTCTAAAGAATCGCCAAGGAACTTGGCCAGAGCTTCAAACACCACCATGTGGAGACTTGGGAAGGAGTCTTTGCAGATCTCGAATGAGGATCAGCTCAATAGATGATAGGAATGTTTCGTGTCAAATTAAAACCGCCTGGAAGGCAATCAGATGGCTCCAATTCCGCATGAGAAATCCGTAGCAACGAATCCCCGAATCCATGCTAGTCCTCCCTAACACACAAAACTTATTACTGCGGTTCAAGCACTCAAGATGAATAACGCAGTGGGATTTGACGTATCCCAGCAAAATTTCAGTTGAACTACTCCATCTGGTGGCAAGGAAAGAATGGGAAAATGAAAGCTTTCGACAAGAATGGAAAAAAAAAAACAGGATCATCAAGCTCCCAAAGAAAGGAAACAAATGGAGGGGGCAGTGTGTTGGTTATGAAACGCCCTTCCACTTGCTCTTTATCGAATTCAAGAAGGCTTTCGATAGCGTAAACCGGGACTGCATATTTTCACCACTTCTATTTCTACGTATATTCTTCCAACAAAACACACCTAACGTCACTCGTAAACCCCTGTCTTCATGCAATCCTAGGATCCTAGACAATGGATCGGTCGAAACGGTGAAACCATTGCAAAATATATGGAATTCACTTCCTGGTCCCGGGCTGATCTTTGTAAACAATGAGAATGCAACTGGAGGAGAATTACAACGCGTTGCAGAAACCAGGAGATGATGTCCCGAAGATCTGATTGTCGTACTATGACCCTCGATAGGTGGCCGGACCTTTACAGTTCAATACCATACTTGACCGCACTTGGTGCTGAGAAGGATTTTCCCTTAGGCCTCCCAGGTTATGTTGCGATTAAGTATGAAACAAAATGTCACACAGATGCGCTCCATGGATCTGCTGTCAAAATCTTGGTCTTTTGATAGTCGCAATACCATCTTTGATGTCCGCTCTAAGCTCAGGAATTGTTTATGGCTTACAAGCGATTTGTAAGAAGTAGCATGGCATCAAATCATACGATCTTTTTGGCCAATTCTGGCCAAAATATTTACCACTGTTCTGTGACGCAAGTTATTCACTTTCAAATAAGTGCGGCCCAATCACTCCACCAACCCAAAAACCACACCAAAAAATTACGTTCGGCGGATGCACTGACTACTTCTGAATCACTTTCGGGGTAATCCCACCTCACATACGAAACTTTTGCTTATTTACGTAGCCATTCATTCGAAATTGTGCCTCATCGCAAACGACGGCTTTTCTTAGTAAAATTGTCAATTGCTAGCTGATGTTTCGTCAGCTAATTAACTTTTTTTGTCCTCGATGTCCTCGATTTTATAATAAATTTTAACGAGATAAGGGCTCGCTTTAGACACTCAATATTTTGGTGCCGAGTAGACCAGGCCATACCCTCTGAAACGGACCATAACTTGTAATGGAACGGGTCGAGATCTGGATTGCCAACTGGCTAATCATCTGATGATATTTGAACTCGAGCAGAATCTTGTTGGGATGTGGATGTCTACGGCTTGTTGACGGACATTTTTTAACTGAGGGTATTCAAAACGTCTTTCAAAACAGTTCTTTTATAAACTTTTGCCGCTGTTTGACTCGCAAAAATGTAGGTCAGCAACGCCAGCTTAGCTCACTCACCACCATACAATTCCTGATCCGGGATTGTGGCCACTATCGGGATGTGTTCTGAAGCTTCTCTTGATGACCGACCACGCACTCGGTCGCTCTGTTCATCGAAAGAGTCTTGAACTGTCATTCGTAAGTGAACAGAATTTGTCGGTGAGCGTTCTTACGCTTTAGCTTCATTGCGACTGTAAGTAAGTGTCCAGTGAGTCCTTCATATTCACCGAGTGCCACATCCTCTTTGACGATGCGAGATATAGATTTCTGCGAAATTTTCAATTCCCGCAACGATATTTTCTGTTTCCGCAGAAATTTTGGTCTGATTCGAGGTCGCACGGCTTTGATGCTTCAGCTTCACAGTTTGATACACAGAATTACGAAGGATTCTAAGCTTTCTATGTTGCACTTGCGAAGGTCTACGACAACAACATGATTTTTTGACATCCATAATTTTTACACGGCACAAATGTCGCATGTCAAATAGAAGTCAGCATGAAATGGATGCGTTCAGTACTTCATCCCAAGTGAATGCGTTCAGTCGTGTACCAGTTTTTGTAACTAAACTAGGTATGCATGCAATTTTTTAAGTGTGCAATTTATTGGGACACCATATAGCTTGTAACCATTTCGTGGGCACTAATTTCTACTTTAAGGTGAACCCTTAACTTTTTGTTGACTTTCAAATACCCACTTCCATTGAAAACTCATAAATTAGACTTTATGGCTCAATCTATCAATTTCTGTACACCTTTTATCGTGACCTAGATTAAATGAAACTCAAAAAAATAAAAACCAAAATATTGCTCCAAATATAGAACACATTTTTCGTCGTTATCGCTTACCAAACAAGAACAGAAAAAAAAGCAAAAAAAAAAAAAGAAAAAAACCAGCCGAACCAACTAATATTTTAATCAATGACACAGACACACAAATTGAAATTATCAAATATTTATCTGTCGACATAAATAAAATGGAAAAAAAAAAATGCTAAAGCAAAAGAGAATTACCCCTCAACTTGTGCTCATAACCCCATTAGGGGGAATTAAATCGCCCCAATTTACACACATAAGCGGCGTCATAGAGTGCCTCCCAGACTCCCAAGCCCCTGTGCGCCAGGGTATCGGTAAATCCTTATAAATTAATTAGCCAAACAAATGACATAACTTGGCGATGTCAAAATTGTAATAATGAGCGAACACAGACAGCAAAGCAAAACGAGAACAAAAGCAAAACAAACCGACCGAAAAATGCGAATGAGTAGAGTGAAGCATTATTTGGTGGAAGCTCGTATCTCATGCCCCCACGGTTTTTGAATAATTAGCATGGTGTGCTCTGTCTCTGGTGCTCTGGTGGTTCCTCCTTACCTCTTGGCATGCACTTGGAGCACAGGCACGAAAAGTATCCAATTAACACCGGGGAAATATGAGTTTATCTCTGCTTACGTCGTCTTCTGGTTTATGACGTTTATTCCTTCTTTTTCTTGTTGCTGTATCTCACTTCATGTCGTTGTTAAATCTACACACAAGGGGAGACACCAAAAAGATACAAAAAAAAAATACAAAATCATCGCCAGTAATATGATTAGATACTTAGCAAGTGCCATCGGTGGGTTATTGCTTTTTTTTTTTTTTTTTAGATACTTTTGAGAAAAATCTTCTAATCTGAGGAAAAACCCACTAAAACCTAGCCTGATGGGGGTCAAAGAACTTTCCACATCAGAAGTTGTTTTCTTCCGTTTTTTTCTGGATTTATCTGTCCTTAGGATTTTTTTTTTTTTTTTGTTTGCTTGTATGCGTAACAGTTTAAGACTAGAACTTTGTATGGCACAGGCCTATAGAGTTTCAAGTGGAATTACGTAGTTAGTTTTATATTTTGTTAAATTTTTTTTTTTTTTTTTATAGTATCTCACATCGTTATCAGGTTTTTGACTTTTTAATGTGGTTCTGTGTGGATGTGTTATTCGTTGTTGCCTGATACGGTAGCGTGTGTTAAATATTAAGTATTCTTTGTGTTGTTTTACGCAGGGAGGTTTTTGGTTTTTCTGCGATGGAAATTAGCAAACAAGTTAGACAATCGTGTTTTAATGTCCGAAAATCAAATGT
The DNA here is from genome assembly GCA_946965025.1 of Blera fallax. Lineage (NCBI taxonomy): Eukaryota > Metazoa > Arthropoda > Insecta > Diptera > Syrphidae > Blera > Blera fallax. Next base: position 63,658,030 of record OX337245.1, on the reverse strand, counting down.
CAGATGATTTATTTACTTAAATGTAGCTACCAATTGATGTGAGACAAAGTGCACTAACCGACTGTGACATAAAGGTGACTCAGCATCGGTGGGAGTATTGATTTACTTTGTTTTTAGAAATTCTGTTGACTTATAAAGTGAGGACGGACTTGTTGCTATTTGGACGTTCTAATGGTAGAGAATGTTCTCACACTTTTGTCTGTCAATTCCTACTCTCCCCAGCAAGCCATCAACACTGGACACCTAGCACCTTGGCTGCAGACTGTATTCCAATTTTTTTGAAAGGCGTCGGCGACAGCAAATGCGGCAGCTGTGGAGGGGTGTTCACACTTATTACTTTGAATCCATGTGGAGGCGGACCATCCCTGATGAGACCAACGGCGACATCTAGAGTTCCATTTCCATAGTGAACACCTTCAGAGCTCAGGTATATGATGAGTGGTATATTCCGTCCTTCTATCCCAGATAAACCAAGGATCTCGCAGTCAGGTTATGCCGTCGGTTTACGAAGCGACAACAAGCCTTGGATTATGATCATCTTACCGTTGATGATCCCCGCAAACAACGGGCGGCCGAACAACAAGCGAATAAGCAAAGCAAACATCACCGCCACCGACGCAGTGCAAGGGGATGAGCCAGGAAAAAAGAGGATCAAAAATTGTGAGACGATTACTACGGACAACAAAACCAGCGCTTGTTTGAATGCAGATTCGACATTAAGGCCAGACTAAGCCAAGGAGTCTTAACTTTCTGGCATGGGAACGAACTCCTCATGAAGATGTGTATCTAGGCTAGATTCCCCAACTTTAGTCTAATATGTCCTCAGAGAGGAAAAAGATGACGATATCCAAGACGGATTCGGGCTAATCAACTTTGCGACAGGACGAAACGTTGTCGTAGCTAGCACTCGGTTTTCACACATCAATAGTCGCAGGGAGACATGAAGGTCAACCAGATGGATCGCATTGCAATTGACCCAAAGCGCACCTTACGTATGATGGATGTCCGAACTGTCCGAAGAGCCAACGCATTGACTTGGATCATTAGCTTGTTGTAGCCAAGGTAAGGATGCAGATACTCCAAGTTTTACGTCAGATAGCTATAAACGCAAAAGATCGTCAGAACCCTTTCCGATCGGGGGCCACTTAATCTCTTACGAGGTCCTATTCCACCAGAATTAAGTACTGAACACTGTCAAAAAATCTTCAGGGGTGCCGCCTCTGATGTGCTGGAGTTCTCTCGGGAACCATGACCAAAAACCTGGTTCATGTAAGAATGCCTTCAGGCACATGCAACATAACTAGAGGCATACATACTAAACAGCGTTGCATAAAAGAACCAGATCTGAAGAGCAGGTTCGAACACCGGTTTCTCAAAGTCCTCACTTGGTCAACTCAGTTGCGTGCTGCTTCATACTATTCGGGACGATTGATCTACCTTTCGAGTCATTTCCACCTAAAATATCACTTCCAGAAAATGCTGACTCTGGCAGAACAGGGATGACACCGAGAAACACATACCATTTCAGCATGTGGCTTTAGGTAGGAGGCAAATCTTATATATGAACATCATTGCTGACAAGGCTTCCGCTAGGGACATTCCAGGGACATGCTGTGGACGCTTGAACGCGGCTTAAAACTGGCTTTTTGACACAAGAAATCTTTGGGCCTTGGGTAGGTAGTCTTGATGAAAACCGACTCCGCAATGTCACCAAGTTTTCCAAGTTTACGGCGACGAAGCATGAGAATTCCTACTGAAAACCTTGCTTGTCGCCATACCATTAGTTCGAAAAATTGAGGCGTACGACAGATCGGCTAGATAGATGCTAAAAAAAAAAACCAAAGTACTACAGCTAGCTAGATATTCTGGTAGAAAGCTGTATGCTCTTTCTGTCGAGGTCTGTTTCTTTTCCATCAAAGTTGGATTTGCTTTTCAAGTTCTAGCTCCCAAAAATCATGTACTACAGGCAGTGTCTGCTTACAATACCATCCAAGTTAAAGACTGTCATTTACAAGTGTTTAAGACCGTCAATTATGCGCCCGTTATGCTGTAAACCGCCTCAATCCTTTCATATAATTAACATCTGCACAAATTAACACAAGTCTATTCCCAGCTAATTTATACATCTGTTGAAATATGCACTGACAGCGAAAGTACAGCGACATTGTTACATTCAAAACTGTCGTATGGCTGTGTGTATGTCTGCTAGTCAAACAATGGCACAAATTATTCGCATTGCAGCAGAAACATAAACATTACACGAATAGCCAAGCCTGTCGTGCCTCCCTTCCGTTCTAACACTGTAACAACAGCACACCATACATCATTAAAACAAAACAGCAAACGCCCCATCATGCATTTCGATTAAAATATTTTCACTTTGACAATGACATACCCCCCGGATGATGCAAAACACAACAATAACCTTGGCATCTGATTGCATACGAGAGGAGCGCCTGCAATCACACATCTCGGTTGTGGCAGAGCGTTCAAAGTGCACATTTCGCCGTCATGCAGCAGTAGCTGCAGCAGCAACTTGTAGACGTCTCCGAATGAGAATCTGTGAATTCGAATCCGAACCCCCATGATGTGAGCAGCGCAATTAACGTCACACTATCAAAGCATCACAACTTGACAGAGTCACATGTACAGTCGGAGCGCCAAACCGAGCCAGGTACCAGAAGTGTCATTACTCGCAGCTGTCACTTACTCTGAAAAATTGGTGATTACGCTTTAGCGGTGACGGGCGTTTTGTGTGTGCAACTTAATACTGCCTACTGGCACTTTGGTTCTTTTTTTATTTTGTATTCCCCATCATGCGTTACAGAGGTCTTCCTCCCCTAATATAGGGAAATCAAATTTTAATTAATATTCCTGCACACATTGCGGTTTTCCATTGTGTGTTCCACAGGTAGAACAGAATCGCCTTAAGGCCCAAACACATTACGACGAGATGCCGAAGGTACCACACGAACGCACACTCAATTGATGAAAATTTATTTTGACAAATGACGCGAGAGCACCATCAGCAAATGTACCAAACACATTTGGAGCATGACCGGGCCTCCATGACTCCAAAAATAGTCAACTCTTGTGTTGCAAGACTAAAAATTGTAAATTTTTCACTTTTTTTTTTCTTTCGTATCCATGTCATGATTGGATCGATTCGACGTCAGGTCTGAGGAACGTTTATTTACGTCAATGGAATACTCTACCCTACTCTACTCTACTCTCACTGGTTTCAGGTGTCCATTTGAGCGATAAATTGCATTTTATTTTGGAGAGGAAAATGCTTGTTGTTTATTTTTTTTTTTTTTTATTTATTTATGTATCCATGTGTGTTGACGTTTTTGTGCTTACCTGGAACGAGAGAAAGAGAAGAAAAATTTACTAAAAGTCAATTTGGAAAATGAGAAAATGGTTTAAAGAGGAAAATAAAAAAAAAAAAAAATATGATGCCAAGGTTACAGATTTGAAACGGTATTTGACATAATTGGAAGATGGCTGGATGTTTTGTTTGTGGCGGATTGACAGGGATGTAGGACGAGAAATGGAAGGGAATCCATTTTTGTTGCAGCCGGCGGAAGCAATTACCTGGATACGTTGCTGATTGCTTCGGTCTGTTGAAATGTAAACAGGCGTACTTACGAGTAGGGTATCCCCTTCGAAGTTGGCAGAAATAAAGGTATTTCTCGTACAACTGCGACGTATTTAAGGAATACAGATGCTTTGACAGCTTTAAGATTTCAGATTTTTATGAGAAAGTCCTGTCTGGTCTGGAGTTGGTAGGATTGGGGGGGATAATGATATTTCAGGATAATTTCGTCAAAAGGTTCTTATAAAATTCAAGAAGGGGGAATTTTTTAGGGAAGGTTTGTAGGTTCTATTTTAAGAGCTGAAATGCGACATCGGGGCGCACAGGAAAACCATTAAGATGAATTCACATGGATCGACATGTTTATAACTTACTTAGCGTTGTCAGTATAAAGCGTCGGAGATTTGTACAGATCGAGCGCTCCTTCTCGAGGCACTAGTGGAACTAAAAATAACCTTAAATGTTAACGCCATCAAACCGAACCTGTCGCAAGCAGCAGAAAAACCTAAGTGACCTAAATCCTTTCTCAATTTAGAAAAAAAAGCCTTTCGGATACGGCTTTAAGCTGTAGGTACACAAATGATCCTGGGAAGCTAATCACAGCTTCCGTTGGACCAAATATTTGAATTTGTAAGCCTCAAAGCTCAAAGATTGGCAAAATCATAAACAGTTGACGAAAAGGAGACTCGTATCAGAAGAGAAAAGACCCCTCGGTTGGGTCGAAAAGTAAAAAAAGGCCAACAACTGCCACTTGTCCTTCAATGCAAAAGTGTTACGCCAAAAAAGTCCTTTAAACACCATAGCAAAGTTGGACAAACGTAAAACCGAGCGCAGAGAATACAAAGTCGGTAGCGAGCGGTTCAAAAACAGGCCAACACGAGACCAGGATAACCTCTCCGGCTGCGACCAGCAGTTGTGACTACAACAAATTTTCAAGGCCTGAATACTTTTGTGCAAGCCTCTGCATAGCGACTCACCAGAATATACACCCACAAGGGAAGTAGAGTTCCTGGACAAGAACAAAACAGAGGAAATAATTATTCGTCGAGGAGTAGCATCAACGATAACTGAAAAGGAAAGGCTTCCTCGAACTTGTAGTGTGCAAGAGAAAATTAGACCCGTCCTTCGTAGATCCCAAAGGAAGGGGAACTATGTGCAGCAACAGAACGCTTTAGAAAGTGTCAAATTGGAAGGTAATGGTCCGGGCAATAATTTCAGATCACTGAGCTAACATTCGACACGGATCTAAAATTAAGATCGGAGATTTACCAAGATTTTAAGGAATACGGACAGGCAAACCTGACTGGAATGATACACAGAATTCCGAGAGCCATTTAGCTCATGAAAAGGCAGCTGTTTATCTGCATAAAGAATGCTTTTCAAGAGACGTGCTCTCGAACATTGGTGCTCAGTAGTGCTCCAAGGAATTAGAAACGCTAAAGAAAGTACGAAATGCCTTTAATAATGCCATGAGAGGGTTGAATCTAAAACTTGAGATGGCTGAAGAAATAGGCAGACTTCTGCTTTTTGAGGAGAGATCCCATCGGAACTCATTGGCGACAGGACACGAAAGAAGGTAGAAGGTAGCAGATAAAACGGATGAGTGGCAGGATGGATAAGAGACAGAATTAAAGGATAGCGACGTTGGAACTGGTGACGAGCGCAATTGCCCCCCTTAAAACCTCACGACTGGGTGGTATATGTACTTGTAGCGGTGATGCAATGGGGCCTAGAAACCACACTGACTTAAGAGATGCAATGCTCAACTTCATCTGATGTATACCAGTCACATGGTGAGAAACAAATGTTTCCTCGAAACGGATTCCACGGAAGCGAAATTCTTGATAGAGCTCTGGCTGAAAAGATTATAAAAACAGAGGCATTAATGGCGCTTTGACTGCACCATGACAGTACCGACGCCAGACTTCATGAAGAATGAGATTAAGGATCTCAATTTTTAGAGTGATTTTCGTGATGCAGAACTCTTATTGAAGGCAAACCGCCTTTGTCCCAGTTGACTTCACGGATGGATGGTACATCAAGGAACAAGTACATCAGCCTACTAAGCCGAGATCCTCGCTCTATTACATGCGTTAGATCACTCACAGAAGGAAAGAATATCCTATAACACTAGACAACCAAGCAGTGATCACACGCAATACATAACTGGCTTTGGGATGTGTGCAGGCACGCGATTCCTAGATGGGTCTTACCCATGATACCTGCAGATTAAGCCTTGAAGAAGTTGCGGCAGTGAACAAATCCGACAGAAAAGTGATCGTGGGATATCACCGCGTGGAAAATCAGACGACGGGTTAGGTTAGGTTGACATGGCAGGCTGCAAGTATGCAACTTCACTTGCTCGTAGACCAGTACGGTCCATTGTGTTATCACATGGATCAGCATCTCCAAAGAGCGCTACCCGTTGAACCAGGAGGAGTTAGTTATAAAGTACTGGAGGCTGCTAGTGCTAGCATTAACCAGTTCGCCACGGTTGTTAAAGAAGTAGGCTCAGACGATAAACCACATTATTTCGAACAGATGCCAGTGCTAACAGATAACCCACGGAAGAGAGACGAAAAGAGACTTATCAAGGTGGTCAAGCCAAAATAAAACATTTTCCGGGACCATCTGAGACATCCTGAGACAGTTTTTGGTTCCATGATATTGAAAAACTTGATCTGAACGCCGAATAAAATTTTTAGACCACGGTCTCTAACAGAAAGGGTAAGGAAAGGACCGTGACCTAACACAGAGAAACCGTCCGCTTCTTCGTTTGGGCGACTCCAAAAAGTTTTCCTTCAGAGCACTGCATGTAGTAGATGCCCCTCTGGATGCTGAATTAACAGCTGAGCTGGTGGACATCCTTTCAAAAAACTTAAAATCAAGATTCCCTCTAATTGCCCAGGGGAGTGGATGGATGTTACACAAAGCATTTCCGATTTATCATTCAGATAGCAGATGACTCACGTCTCATCACATCATCTGGCGGAAAACCTCTTTCGATTCACACATTCCTATTTAGCACTTATTTTTAGATGCAGATATGTATCTCATCCTCAATAGAATATCTCCTGGTGTAGTATTTGCTGTTGCCTTCGAAGTTGGAAAACTTATTTTCGACCCCGCCCTTGGTCGTCACACACAAATCCCTTAAATAAGATCCAATTGGAAATTGTCACGTACGTTGGAGACACAACACTGAACACACAACATCCAGAGCTGGGCACCGCGTCGCTAAGAGCTCGTCCAGACACGGTACATGGACGCGCAATCATTCCCCCCCCTGAACCAGCAGCGGCACCAACCATGGTAATGCATCTCAAACGGGCCGACACACCGACCAGCCAACTGACAGATACTCGTTCCACAGAGTAAATATAGTTAGGATGGGATTTTTCATTTTCCATTTAACATTCCCTCCATTTTCTTTATTTTCCTCAATTACCTCCGTTGGCCGGGCCTGTCTGAAGCCAATTTTCTTGTGAACAACTACCGAGAGTGGGCATGTGTGCGTGTGTGTGTACATTTTGAGGGTTAAGTTCATGAACCCATTTTACGGAGAGCGGACCGTGCACACACACGATTTTTGTTGTTCATTTAATAGCCTTGGCCCAGCTGTTTGCTGCTGGTCGGACGGAGGAGATAAAATTTACCACGTATCTCCTCGTATTCCCGGTTTAGATGATGATGTGATCCTATTCACATCCCATTTGGTGTCATTCTTATCATATCTTCCCTCAGAATGGGGGTTTGTCGACTTAAATTACGGGTTTTTTTTTCCCCGTCTCCTCCTTTTTCTCAGGAAAGAACCAATTTGCTGGTGTGTGCCCCTCCTGAGAGACAACGTCAACGGACGACGGACGACGGACGGACGACCAACAACGTGATCACTTTGAAGTGAATGTTTGTTTAGGTCGTATCCACCACATTCGATGACTTCCTGTTTCTAGCGTTCAGTGTTGTGTGTATTCTTTGATCCTTTAATTGAACGGAGAAGGGGAGCTATGAACAAAAGTCAATTTTCGGCTTGCGTGTCGCTTCAACATTAAGATGTTATAGTTTGTATTCTTTTTTTTTTTTTTTTTTTGTAGACAGATACAAAAGACTGATTAGTATACACTAGCAGCACCCATCAAACTGAAAGATACTCTTGTCTGTGTTGTGTTTGTTATTGCTACGCTTAATTGCTCCCCGATAAGGAGAAAACGACATTTGATAGGAGGATAGGAAACTGAAGAGACAAAATAAAAGTAACAAATTGAGTCTTTTAGGCCGCAGCCTAATTTCAAGGGTTATTTGCCTATTTGCCTGCTGTCTTCATGTGTCTATTGGGTGGTCTTGAATGAAACTCTGTTTGAAGAGAGTGAGAATTGATAAGGAGAAGAAAAAAAAAAACACGAAGAAATGTTAACGGTTTCGTGGATAGGTTCTACGATGATAAAAGCCCTATTTATCAAGTGGAGACACACCATTTGGTGTTGATTTAGTTGGTTAAGTATGAAAGCAGGTGAGCTTTGACAAAGGAAAGGATTTATTTCTGGCGTGCTAGACCTTCAATTTATTTCCAAACAAGTTCTGCAGGAAACCGAACAGTGAATTGCAATTTATTTCTCACGCAGGGGGCTAGATACTCATCCTGTTATTAATGGCAGGTTTACTAATTGAAGAACAGGAAGCAGTTCCGCGATATTGAGAAACAGGTTACCACCAGGGGGTCTGAAACAAGAGGTACTTCTAACGTTCACATGGTTGTTAGGTACTGTGGTGCTTTTAAGCTCAAACCATCGCTTTAGCAAGCCTCCCTGAAGGCACACCCCAAAAAATGATATTTCCTTCGAATAAATGCCGCAGATCAAATAATTGTCAAATTCTTTAAAGTTTATCTGCCAAACTGTTTAAAAAAAAAACGTGAATTCTAAAATGCTGGATTCATAAAATGTGAGCTCACAAAATACGTAGTAAATTGGCAGCATTGGTCGCTTAGCTGTCATTTAAAGTTATCGACATATACGTGCTGCCAAGTCTCTTTCGTGCGAGTTTTTGGAATTTTCTGTAACCAAAATCTAGCACTTTTCTTTCCCACTCTCTAAGGAATGTTTGAGGTCGGAAGTTTAAGCCCAGCCGAGGACAATTCATGAGGTATTAGGAGAAACGAAGTTAGCCATACTTCTGCACCATAAATTCACTTTTATATCGTGTCTTTCTGTGGGTCCTTGTTAATCTGTTAAAAATCGAACACAAGTTGCTCACAGTCCCCCATGAGGTCCAGGACCTAGCGTCTCTCAACCATTCGTGTTGTCCGTATTATATTTTCCGCTGGAATGAAGGGACTCATATATATTATTTCGAGAGATACCGAATCAGACCACAGTTATGGGTCCCTTTTCCTGAGAGACTCTCCGGATTTCTCCAAAGTTCTTCTCTGGCTTTGATTTCTCATGTCAACGCTAGCATTTGTCCTTTAGGCATAGTTCACAGGTATCCTCCTCCAGAAGACCCATCTTCTTTAGGTGATACCCGAGCTTTCTATGACCTGTAGATAACGCTACCACCCATTTCAGTGCCCTTCGCTCCAAGCTTAGAACTTCCATATGAGTGCAACCAGTCGGCCCTTTAATAGCCATTTTAGCTTGCATACAACCTTCTACGGTTAACCACCTTCTCTGGCGTTCCGCCGCAATCCAGTTCTTAATCAGGTGCTCCACCATTCCTCTGCCAATTGCAGCAAATGGTTCCGGACCAGAGATTTCCGAGGTTGACCCTTGCTTTGCTAGAGAGCCCGCCGTTTCATTGCCCTCAGTCCCTACGTGCAGAGCAGCGTCACCTCATTTCGAGATGAGCACTCATTGAGTTTATGAACCCATTCCATCGCCAGGGATGTATTTATATCTGTTTGCTCCATGCATCTAATCACGGATTGATTGTCCAGTGCTATAGTAATATTTTTACCAACATCTTGACCTTCTATCAGGTGATCCAACGCATGTAACAGAGCAGTCATCTCGGCTTAATAGACTGAGGTAAATTTCCCCAGACTAACATGACAGGCTAGTTCTAGTTCTTCTGAAAAGATACCTGCCCCCGCTCTGCCATCCATCATGAACCTTTCGGTAACACGTACTCTCTTTATTCCGTCCATGGGCATATTCAGCTCTCTGATCTCATTTTTCATGAGATCCAGGATTTTTCTATGCCCATAGATGATACCGCGGCAGTGCCAGTTGCCATCCCGTGGCAGTGCCGTCGATGCTGCCGTTTTCTTAATAAATAAGTCCAGCGCCAGAATGCCTACGATCACTTCCATTGCGCATGTAGGTGTCGTTCGTACTGCACCGACTATCCCTAAACATGCCAGACGTTGAACTCTATGCTCCTTAACAGTTTTCTGGATGCTTTTTGCCACCATACAACTGACGCATATGTAACAATTCGCCTAACTATCATGGTGCACATCCAGTATGCTGACCTCGGCGATATTCCCCAACTTTGTCCACATACCCGTAAGGGACTTACATTTAATGCTACATCCGAAATTGGTAATAATGAGAAGCTTCTCATCACAGTTTTTACTCTCGGATGTTTGTCAGGCATTTATGAAAGATCGAACCGTTGAACCGTTTTTGTGCTTTCTTGGACTCAAACGCCGAATCTGCTGGACAGTAGTCCAATGTACTAACCACTGCGCTACTTAATAACCTTCCTATAACTCCGCCCTCTTTAAGAAGGAGGATATCTTCCCCGGATTGAGGGGATTTAGAGAAGATTCAACGACAATTTATACAAACTGGGCAGCGACATTGACTGCGCATTGCTCATTTGAAAAAGGGACACCAACGCTCCGACCTAATAATTGAACTTAAGCTATCTTCGGGGCTGGTGACTCAGATCTTTTATTTTCTTTCGATTATAGGTAAAGTGGTGAGTCCACATCTCATGTGTCGTCACAGATCTTGATCGGTTTAACACAGCTCATAACTGAAAGTAGTTTTGGAATCAATTTTGCAGGAAGCTTGAAGAACCCCAAGTTCGTCTTATCTTCAATCTGCGGTCAGCCATGATCAGATCACAAATATAATTTGATGTTCTCCTCTGTACTTGAAGAACAGTCATCCACAGTGTAGGTCGCCTTGAACGATCTTTCGTCATCGATTGAATTCGACTACCCTTCGATAGACTCCCCTACCATATTTTCATGGACCTCATGCGAAGTAAACATTTTGTTTAACACATTCTCCCAGTTTCTTAAGAACACTCTTAACTTTGCCTTACTCAAGCACACTGGAATGAAACTTAATAGCGTCTCCCTTAGAATGACTGGATGAGAGGTATGTAGTCAGTTAGATTTAAAATTACTTTCATGGTAGGTGGCGAATTTTTCATTCAACCGTCATATGTCGTACTTCAGAAACCCGTAGCCAATCCCAAAGGCAGCTAATGTACCATTCATACACGCGAAGACTGCAAATTCACCCCATATTTAGAGATTGGTTCTTTAAGGGTTAGAATCTGCTACTATAAGCATCGTAAGTATAAGCCAATCAGATCGCTGGGGGCCATGCTAAGATTCCATATGTGTACTTAAATACGTAGTCAGTGTAGCAATCAGGAGCTACAAAACTTCATATTTGGGCGAGCTTTGGACATTTTAACATGAGACTTAATTACCAAGTCTCTAACCAGCTTGATCCTTAGCTAGGTGCCTCCAGTTTCAAACGTTAAATTAATTGAAAAGACTTTCTTTATCGTGTTTTCCCTTTGGAATGGCGTCGAACACTCTGCGAACCAGAACGTTGGAGTTCATGCGCTGTACATATCACAGCCATTTAAGCCGATATATTCGAATCTGTCTGACTAGCTTGATAACGCTATGTAGCTTGTAAGCTTCCTTAATCGTATCCTTCATACTCCATCAATAAGTACGCCATAGAGCAGAACTGGGATGACTAGGAATGACTAAGGAGGTAAAGAACAAATCGAATTCGTTGAGCATTATGCCACAACAGTTTTCGTTGGTCTACAAACGCAGAACCAACAAACTTATACAAAAAGGAAGGCATTCCCAATTTTCATTGTAGCTTATATTCTGCGGCACCACATGAATAAAAATCGGCTGACTGAAGAAGACCTCTATAGAGGTTGCGGTGATGAGGAAGTCAATAAGGACACAGTACGCTTTCTTTGTCACTGCCTGCACCTTTACCATCAAAGAACGAAATTTATCGAAAAATATAGAGAAATTCTCAAGCAGATCGATGAATGGCTTCAGCAAGCCCCAAAAGGGTTTGTTGAGCTGTAAAAAGTTTTCAATTCAATTTTCCTTAGCTCAATATTTCAGCCTTAAAAACTGGTCATATACGGACGGACATTCCCAAGAGTTCACACTGCACTCAATCCTCTGTCAATAAGCTCGCTGTTCTCGGAGACTGAATTTGGACCAAAAGAAAGGCACTCACTGCAAATTGCACTAAACAGTGAGGACTAAGTGGATTCCTTTTTTCAGCGACTGAAACAAAGGCCGCCTGTATGCAGTGCCCAACATGGCAACATCGCCAGCCAATGACAACTTCATTCCAATTTATTGTACACTCACAGTCTGGTCTTTGTTTCCGTGTACAGAATGTCACCCATGAATCCATTATAAAAACCAATTTTTACAAATGAATCACACTTCACTGTTGTTCTTTAGCAAGCTAACAAAAGCACTGAACACAGTCATGATATCTATTAAGGTCATCACCTTCTATAGCTTCGACAAGATGCTCAGATATAAATCATCACTAGCACATGATACCGGAAATACTATTGAACCATAGTTTGCGTCGACTGTTTAATTAAATAATTGCTTGTGACCGATGGAAAACGTCCCAATTGTTATGGACTTAAGCTTCTACTGAAGCCAATAAAAAAGTAATAATTTATTTATTATCGCACAGTTTGCATGGGGTAGTGATATCGGGCCTACTACTGGAAATGGAAATATGAAGGTTATCTGGACAAGATAAAAATAGTTCCTCCGTCATGGTTTCGCCTGTTCTACGTGCAATGGAGCCATATTTACGAGAAACCAAAAAAAGGAACGTTTTATCCAAATCTCTTCATTAAGACTCGATAAAAAGAAAATTGCAAGTATCCACGGCGATAACACGAGAATACCGTCATCGAATGCTGTGAACTTCTTTCCTTCGTTTAGAATATTTCGTTAAGAAATAGATTCGTTGGGTGGATTAGGTAATTAGGTGCCTTGGGACTAATAGAGTCACTGCCCACTTAGAACCAAAAGTTTGGGTCCATTGTGCGACTTATTTAACCGGGGAGCACTGTGAAGGATATATCTGCTGTCGTAGAACCACGAAGATAGTCTAAGGAGGTCCATCAGCTCAACATTACTTAAGTTCTCCAGTCCTCACTCTTCTGACAGATAGGACGCGACAATCTCACAGCAGAGGGTGCACATATTCAGTTCCTTTCTCGTCCCTTCAGCTCCTATAGTCGATGTGCTGTACACCGAGGCGGTCTGCATAAATACCAATCGCACAATGTCTACCGGGTTAGGTAGTGTGTTTGCTTGTGACCTGGCCGGTGTAAGTTCAAACCCCGCTAGGGGAACAACAATCACAGCCAACAAGTACAACAGAGAAACGAATAAAATCTGAAGTTCTCCAGCTACTACAGCAAAAAAAGGAGTTGTTGCCTGGTAGTACAATGGACTGGATGGATTCTGCGTCCTTCTAGTGGAACGATCTTATTACCGCCAAGCCCAGAGCCTTAACGACTAACTACCTACATATGTAGATGGTAATCGCTTTGTCAACTATATTGTTCTAGTGTATAATTTCCGCACCCTGTATTTGGGTGTGATTTCGGCTTGGAAGACACTACATTCGTCCTCAATTCTAAAGGAATGGTTTATTCCTACGACTTCACAAAAAACTGAGGCTCCTGTGCCAACCTAGATACACTTTCCAGTACATTCTATGGTTTCCCCAGTAACCTTTGTCAGGAATTCTTAAAGCCAACCTTTTTTCAAAGGCTAGCTTCGGGTTCATGCGATCAATTTCTTTCGATCTGTTGGCAGTCTCCCATTGGGATAGGATGAAGGTAAAACCAAAAGGGTTCGGTAACCATAATCGGCCTTCTCTCAGCCGCACAGCAGTTTTGGCCGCCAGACTGCTGCAGTATAAATCAAGCGGAATGAAACTAAGCATGGCTTCCATTGCCACTGTTGGTGTTGCTTTTATTGATGCTACAACTCCGATGGACACTGCCCTTTGGATTTTAGTGAGGTATTGCTTCTCAAGTACCTTCCACCATACCAGCAAACTATACGTAAGAATCGGTCTAACAACTGCTGTATATAGCCAGTTCACCTGGTTTGAAGCCCCGTGTATTATTGAAGGCCTTTTGCAAGAGTAAAGGCCACTCTTCCTTTCCTTATGCGTTTATCTATATTAGCCTTCCAGTTTCGTTTGTAATCCAAGATTGCACCCAAGTATCGTGTTGAACTTGAAATTTTGAGCTCAACGCCCTAATATTTGGGGGTCTAAAGGACGTTCTTTTAAGGTAAAAATCAATCTCTTTTTAATAACTACCTCCGCCTTTGGATTGACTCGCAGTCCTTTACCCTTTGCTGACCCAATTAACCACTAATTGCGGTGCGAAGTTGAGCATCTCACTCAGGAGCGGAAGAAATTTCCCTGAAATCAGGATGCCCACGTCTTCAGCGTAGACCGTTGCATTGAAGCCGTTTTTCATCAGCTTTATCAAGTTCTCAACCAGTACAAGGGGTCACATTAGGAGAGACAGACCTCCGCCTTGAGGCTATCCTCTGCATACCCTCTTCCGGAAAATTGCATCTCCTGGAGTTGACTTTATCTGCGTTACCTTATCCTAAAGCTGAACAATAAACAGAACAAAAATTTAAATTGAAAAGAAAAGGTCATGTCCAAACCACCCATTAAGTGAAATTATTTAAATTAGATACGAGGTCATATAATTCTGAAAATACCAGACGATGCTTAGGGGCTGCTTCAAGGCTCATTTCATTGTCGCAACTCCAAGGGATATCGGTTTCATAACCCCAAGCACTTATCCCAAAATGACTGCGCTACCATCTCAATATAATTTCGATTTCCTCATTCCAGCCGAGAAGTCAGATGGAGATACCAACCCAAACCAAACCAAACCAAATCCAGACACCATTTGCTACTAAATCAAATCGAAAAAAGATTAATCGAGCATTATGTGCATGTGACGTTCAATTAATCATCGTCACCCTATGACCGGTGATGAATCCGTTCCCTCTTTTTCATTTATTCCCCCTTTTCTATTATCTTTTCCCTTTTCAATCAGAATGATTAGCATCTTGTTGTTCCACTGCACAGACATATGCAATTCTTAACGTAAGGCAAAGGATACGAGTATATCAGCTGTAAAGCGATCTAACCAGTTGGCTGGCCTCTTCTACAGGGCCTACGTAGTATAGCTCGAAACATGCAATCACCGCTATGATGCATAATTACAAATTATGGACCCCCTTCCGCCTGCCTCCATGTTGACCAGAACCAAAATGAAATACGTTCCATCGGAGCAGACATGTAGAAGAAGTTTAGTTGCACATGCCAAAGTAGACATGGAAGGTTAAGCTATTACCATTTGTAATGGTTCGGACGAGACCGAGGGCTTGGACCGGCCCTATGGTCTTTTCTCACTTTGAAATTGAGTTTCGTGAAAATTTACGTTACGCTTGTTGGCTCTTGATAGATACATGCGAATGAGTTGGACACGGATTTGTAGAAATTTTTTATGGATGCAGATCAGAGTTCAGTAAATTATTAGGAATTTCCATGAGAAGGTATTTAGAGTGGTGGTTAGGCTTGGAAGGAAAAAAAAATGTTTGAGTGTGACGAACTCTTGGTGGGGGGTTTTAAAGGAGAGATACGACTTGGGTCTTGCAAGCTTGAGGTATGAATGGTGTCAGTAAGATGGATTTTATTCATTTAATGGTCCAATTATTGAATATAACTATAAAAGGGTTAAAAGCGGCGTAAATTTTAAATACGGTTGCTGAAAGGTCTGTCGGAAAGACCTCCTACAGTTGCGACCTTACGTTGTGTTATGCTGTATCCTGAAATGCTCTCTGAAACGAGTAATGCTCCAAAGAAATGTTCAGAATTCTGCATGCAGCGAAATTAAAATGCACGTAGTTAAATGGACGCATTTGCTGCATGCAGTGCAGTTCTGCATCATATACATATGTATGTAACTTCCAACAAATGTGTACCAAAATTTGCTATTTGCAGAAAAATTAGAGACTGCCACGCATTGCTGCAAGACGTTTCTATTTCTGATTTCGTTGCAGAAGGCAATACTGCCACATCGCCATTTCAGATATTTGGCATCACCGGCTGTTGACATTCGCGTTTGCGTTCGTTTTTATTTTCCAATTTTAAGTTTGTAAGAGATTTCCATTTCAAAAGATTTAGTGGAACGAAAATTCTCAAAACACTTCAGCTGTTGGGTTCAGTTAGGTAAATAGTTGACAGGAAGCTATCAACGGGTCACTTAGACTAGCGACGAGTCCATTGTGGCCAATAGTAGACCCGATGGAACCTAAATTTTAGTTATCGACAGCTGAACTAAACCACCCAGATATTTATTTGAATCTCAGGAGTTTGTTCAGATCAATGTTTCTTGGACCATCCAGCTCCGCAGGTAAGTACCTCCCAAGATTGTCTTTCCTCTTGGTGGCTATTGCTGGACAATCGCATAGCAAATAGCGAATGGATTCTATTTCGTCTTCGTCCCTGCAGTTCCTACAAAAGTCATTGCGGTGTAGTCCTAGCCATGCGGCATAATTGCCTACCACACAGTGTCCTGTCACGAGGCGCTTAGATGACACCCTGCCTGTCAAGCTCTTTCAAAGAGCGCTTTCTATCTCGGTTTATATCTTGCATCCACCATTGAAGAATTCAAGCGAGAATCAAAATGTTTCGGAAGAATAGAAGGATGATGGGATGATTGCTATGTAAGCTTTCTGCAAAGGATGACCTGGTAAGTAAGTTAACTGGATCGCAGCTCCTGGATAAAACTTTCAACGCAGGACAAGCTCGACCATCTACATCGCTCACATACATGCTTTTTCCTTACGGATCATCGTAGAGGAATGCCTCGAGTCTACTTTTTCAGCTTTTTATCAATTCCGAGAGGTTTTGACTACGTCAATTCAAAATTTATCTGAAGTACCTTGTGCTGAATAAATATTTCCATTTAAGCAAAGTTTACAGAGATGATACACATTTAGGACGACGCGACAGTAAAGATAATGTATCCCACAAGGTTGCAAACTGTGTCCACTATTGTGTCTTAATGTTAATCACAACAAGGAATGCTTTGTGAATAAAAAAAAAGGAGTAAGGATTACTTGCTCTACGAATCTGCACCTCTCTACCAACAGAAAACGTTTGGGAATCACTTTTTTGATCAGTTGGAGAATCTAACCAACACCGAAGTCTCATATCTTTGCCTGAATGGTCCTAGTTTCGTGGTACCCAAACAAGTTCCAATAGTTTGCTGAGGTCCCAGTAAAGTGACAATTGCTCTACCTGAGTCGATAACTAATGTTACTGAGCACTCATTTACCTAGATTCTCCCTCCCAAACAAAACATAACGTCTGACTATTTGGGAAACCTTATAGCAAATGCTTTCCACCTACCGTAGGTGAAATAAGGAAACTCACAAGTGCTAAGAACAGGTTTACATTCAATACCAGTCGATGACATTTATTACCTAAGCCAGTAAGTCAATGATTCATTGAATTCATGCAAGGAGCTCCTCCTACACATTCCTTAAACCCACTCTCCTACACAAAGGAGCACCAACGAAAGACCAAACGTCAACTTGAATCCTATTCAACATAAATAAACCGATTTTTTAGTTTCTATCGATATCTCACCGACTCGTCGTCTGTGGGTAAAGGGAGCCTCTTGAAAAATTCTCCATTTCCGATACCTTCACAGATAAACGCAATTTCCCACAGAGACAAACGGAGATACGAAGAAGAGGACAAAAAAAAGACACAAGAAACCTCCGCCCTCGTTTTATTTTTTGCAATGCAATCGATTGAGATGATATTTCAAATGTCAAGGATGCACAGTGACAACTGCTCCTTGCTCTGTGCCAGAATTGCTTTTTATTCCTTTTTTTATTGTCCTCTTTCTCTTCCTCCTTACGCTCTATTTATTAAAATTTCAATTTCAGTTTCTTATTATTCTAAAGAAGGAGGACAAAAAAAAAAAGAAACAAAAAAAACTCCAATTAGTGGGCCAAGAAATTTGCATAGAAAAAGGCCAAGAAATGCGAAACAAAAACAAAGACACACGACGATGAGCAATCGTCTTCCTTTGACTGTTCGTCATTGTTGGGAGCGCTCGCCCCCATCAACTCCAGAGTTCACACAAACACAGTTTAATAAATAATTGAGTGCAAAGAACTTTCGAGATTAAGATCATTTCGACGCATTTCGCATGTAGACTTCAGAGCCAGTGAACCAATCCGGCCAACTAACTACCGCCGACCGACCGTAGCCCCGAGTTCAGAGCCAAACCAAACCTGATTCATGGTTTGGTGAAGAGTTTCTTTGTGATGCTGCTGCTGCTGCTGATGGTGGTGCTACTCCACAGGTAAAGTGATGACCAATCGGAGTCACAACATACATAACATACCAGAGCGAGTGCATTGAAGGAGGAGCGAAGGAGGAAGACCATAACAAATATAAATGCGAATACGAATGGGAATGGAAATTGTGTTGATCTTCTTCTTCTCCTTATGGCGAGTAGACTGTAACCAAGAATAAGTCGACCACGACGACGACGACAAAGCAGATGATGCCGGATGAGGACGACGACGGAGGAGCAGTGGCTCAGCCACTAGCAATAATCTAGTTGTTAACCTTGAGAGAAGTTTTAAAGTTCATCGAGCCTACATCTGTGGAGAGTTACACGTACAGACAGTAAATATCGGCGGTATCACTAGAGCATAGCCATCAAGTGGAGCAAGGGAACCGTGCAAAGTTCAATGGCTATTTGGGTTGGAAGTTAACTGAATATTTTATAACATCTTTAAGAAGTTCGCTTCTCTGTTCATCTGTCGGTTTTGGGTACTTTTAATGGTTTCACAGGAATTGGAGAGATCGTCTTTGTATGCTAACCTTTGATTCAGAGGAACGGATTTAATTATAACTACAAAATCTAACGCCTGAAGGTTAGTTGGCTGGCGTTCTGTGGGAAACTTAATGAATGGAAGAGGAGACAGGTTCAGATTCTCAAGTTGTAAACAAGGGAGGAAGCTACAAACTCGTTTGTGGTTGTGGGTTGCATTTATTAATTTCGAACGCATTAGGTAATGACTACTAGTGTAGTCTTTGAAAGGATCCTGCCGACAATTAAAAAAATATCTGAAATCATGGTTACTAAGCTGTCAGCAAGTCTTTATTTCTTTTCTTTTTTAGACGCAAGGGAGTCACAAATCGAATGTCCTGACGCAAAGCGAAAAAGAAGTCAAGACTGGCCTGGTACAAAACTATCAGAGCGCAAGCAAAGGTTCAGTTACCGTCCCAAAAGCAACAAAAATGCACAGAATGTGGGAGATAGAAAGCTTCTCCTTTCATGGATGGCATCTCATTTCAAAAAGCAGGAAACCGTACAAACTTCTAAAGATAAAAGGTTTCCGGCCTAAGCTTCTAAACGAAATTCCTCTTAAAAGAGGCGAGCTCATATATTCAAATAAATATTCTTCACGGAAGGCTCTTAAATGGACGAACCTCCAGGATCTTTCGATGAAACCCACATTTACCCGGTCAATTCAAGGCCATGGAAGTGTTTTTTGAACGAAAATTCTAGCATTTGACAAGGAAATAACGTCGACATTTATTAACCCAGTCAATCCTCCATAAAAGTCATAACAAAGGACAGAACCAACCTCCTGTGTAAATGCCCAAGCTTCAGCAGAACGAAAAGCGTGGTCTTCGAAGGATATCCCCTCTAAGACTCCGCTGAATTGTCGGAAAAACTAGCAAAAGGCGTTCTAAATCTTATGTTAAGCTCGGAATGCTTTAGAGATGCCACCATCGAATAAAAGGCAAAAATTCTGAACCGAAACGCTTGCTTTTCAACGCTTTCAAGAATTCCACATCGGGGAACGCAATTGGTCTATGAAAATACGAGTGAATCAGCACAACCCTATGACCTCTATAAGCTTACCTAACTTGAGCCAGGTGAGTAGTCAATATCGCTATCCTATTTGCTGGGAGAAATTTGTGATTGTGAGATTTTCATGTACCTCGTTTCAAGTTCTCAAGCAGTGAATCTAGACCAGACATTGGAGCCTCGTGTATCTCCACTAAACACTGTCATCTCTAGAGAAGTTTCACCACCTATCAGAACCAGTCGAGCCAATGGTAACTGACATCTCAAACCCCTGAATACGTGCTTAGCAAGGAGGTTAGAATGACGTTTGTGAGTCTATTGATCTATATTGTCTAGAGAAGCAGTAATTTGGGTCCGAAATAAAAGAAACACGTAGCCTATGGAAGCCTACCAAGTCTTGCAGGCTTAACAGCACTTCAAACGTTCAAGGCTAAGCTTTTCACGGCTCTAACTGCATTCATTTCGTTGCACAAGACATTTTTACAAATTTAAGTGAGATTTACAAATTGTTAATCGAAGTCTTTAATGTGAATTGGCCTTAATATTTCTAACTGACGTTTTCTGTCAGAAGTCTTATAATAGCTACGCCTGACAGGAGATTGGGGTAATGCTTGAAATGCCAGCACTGTCATTCTGAAACTTCGTGCTGGAACAACGCGTTGAAATTGTGAAAATTTATTTAACAAATTCGTGCTCTATTCGTTAAATGGTGTACGTTTATGGTCGTGAGAGCTTAATTCTGTAAAATTAAAGGACACCGGTTCAGTTATGTATTATGCAAGCAGTGCCTGTACATTTGTCGAACGTTCTCTCACTGACCCCTTGTGAAGTCCGAAACGGATCCCAATTTTGGAGAGAAAATCTACTTCAGCAACGAAATATATTTTTAATTGAATGGTTTCGTAAGTAATCGAAATTTTCGGAGTGGTTTTTGGTTAGGCGGTGTCAAAGGGCCATAAGTCTGTTGAAATGTGAGAGGTAAGGCGGTAACGCCGAAGTGTTTGGATGCTGCTTTTAAAACAAGAAGATATTGAATGCTATTTGCGTTCTATTGTTTTCCAAAAGAAACTTTCTAACGATAGGTCAAATTCGTGCGCAATATGGCTCGCATGAAAGTGGCCATAGCTCATCGGCTAATGCATTGAACTACTGAGCGGCAGGTTCGTATCCCAGAAATTATCAAAAAGTTGTTTCACATCTTGCGACAAACGTCCGAGAGGAATAGCTTTCAAAGGAAAGGTTAACTATTCGCCTTTCGCAAGTGGTTTTGAACTGTAGATCCCTTTTATTTGTGCAAACAAATTAAGCACGCACCACGCGATGGTTACGAGAAACTAGGCGCTGGGCCACATACGACCTGATGTCGAAAATCATCCGATTTCTCACGTCATATGTCCTGTGTTATGGCATACTACTGATTCGTAACGTAATCACATCACGTTAGACACACAAAAAGTAAACGCCAGCCAAGCCACTGAGACACCCTCACAATCGTCGTACACGCATACATTTGTAGATGCCAACCGTTTCCATTGCAAGAATATGATTAGTTTCACATTTCTAAACATTTTTTTCGTCTGCAAGTCCATAATGACTTATCTTTAAGTGAACAAGTGGTGTTGCAACATTTCTAAAAGTGCTGCTGTTACCCTACAACCTTGTGGTACCCCAGTTCAGTAACATTTTATCATTTGCTTTCAAAAGCAACTGCATGAACTCAACTTTCCATTGCAAGAACACTTTAGCAAAACAAAATTCCAAAGTATTGACTAACCTGTATCTCCTGACCCCCATGGCTTTTCACTCCGAATCTTTGCAAAATTAGCTAAGTTTCATCATCGGAATTCGTTACCTCCGCTAAATTGTCTCCGTCAAAAGTCAATTCACAAGTTCAAATGTCCCGGAAATAGAGTAGTGTCCCCACTAGAAAATAAAACAGCCACTGGGTGACACATCTTAAGCTCATTTCGAAACCCACGCCAGCATTAACAATATACAGGCCACTGCACCGAAACCTTTCAAATAAGAGAGCCACTCATATTTTCAACCCAAATGATGAAAATAAAAATAATAATAAACAAAAAATAGAAACCATGTCGGGTGTTACTAATTTGTCCAACTGTTTCCATTTAAACAGGCAGCTGCACCCACTTCCGTAAAACCCAGCAGCACCTCGACTCCGCTTGCAACAAAACAATAAAAATAAACTAATGCAACACCGAGAATTTCGAGATACAGCTACTGGCGATGGTGGTGGTGGCTTATTGAAAATGAGAATTAAGCAGAAAAACAAAACCTATGAAACCATAGAGCATAACTATAGATGTAGATGTGGTGTAACAAGAAACCTACTTTTGTTACCCACCAAACGAAACGAAAAGTAAACGTGTGACGTTTCGGGTAGTATCTCCTTAGCCTTGTGTTTCCTTCCCCCCAACAAAAGTCACACACAGATGACATATGGCAAACTGACAGAGATACAAATATCCGGACAGTTTGACATCTTACGTGGTAAGTGTGTGTGCGCATTCGCGACGTGAAAGAATTTATAGATGGATAGATGAATCTCATGGAGACCGTGTCGTGTCTCCAATCGTTTGAAGGAGGGTAATATGGATGTTGTCTTCCCACTTGGCATTCTTTTAATTCTTCGTTTTCTTCTGCAATTGTTTTCCTTTTGTTGTCTTGTATCTATTTGAAGAGATTTTTAAATATTGATTAACACTTAACGCTGAGAGAGCGTGAAGAGATTGATTGAGAAGAGTCAACAGTCGTGCTACTAAAGCCGATGGCGTCTTGAAATACGTTTTTTTGTTTTTTTTTCTTGCCTCTTTTTTTTTAGGTCACTACACTTTAACAAAGCCCAGACGCGCGACCTCTTTTCTTCTTCTTTTTTGTCGGATATCAGTCGACTGACTTGAGTGGGATAAAGGTGCTGCATCATGAGGCTTCTGTGGCGACCCGCAATTTACTAAAAGTTATCAACGACCAGAGTGAGGTTATGTAAGTTGCTGGCGGTTGGTTAATGGCGGGCATGCCTTTTTTATTATTATTATTTAATAACGATGCGATTAAGCTTGTTTTCTTGAGATTAAAAGAAATTCGTAAAGCAAAATAAATGTTCTCTGTCATGGAGCAGCAGCAACTTAGAGTCAGTGGATGTGCAATCTGTTAGCGCATATGAAAACATACACAACAACAAAAAAGGAAATTAATTGCATGCGATGTACACTCCTTGGGCGCCTACGTAAGATACCAGGCTGTATGGTGTGTGTTCCTTTTTTTTTTTGCTTCAGTAATTCAATTGCGCGCAGAGGAAAGATTGCAAGGTGCGATACTGGTTACGAATCATTAGTTTCCCAGAACTGAAGATGGAGTGTTATACGTTTGCCAATATTGGTATATTTATACCGTTTTACAGTTATTATTGGCTAAGAGGAAGTGCGGATTTATTGGAAGGCATGTACAGGCGTACATGGATTAATTATAAAAGTTAAATACACTCCATGAGTTCATTTAGGTTGGGGGTTTAATGAAGCACCACAAGGCTGCCAGTGATGGCCATTAATTTATTTAGTTAGCAATTAATTGGAAGCAAAAATGTACAAAAGAATTGTGACTAATATTTCGTTTTTGTTTTAAGGAGGACTACAATAACAGTGCGGAAGGCGACACTTCAATAAAATTGTCTTATACACCCAGCCACTACACATAATGTTGTTTTATTTGACATCAACCTTTTAGATTCTAGGATTTTGGGGTAAACTAGAAAATGGAAACCAAGGGTTTGTGAGCAGTGACATCTGTTTGCAAACAGCCGGTACAAACAATAGGTTTTGACATTAGACTCCTACTTAGAAAACCATGTATATTGGGAGCAGATAAACAAGGATTCTGCAACATGGTTATGAGCAGTCTAAATATGTGTTTACTAAACTGATTGAGATATCCTAGATATGATGCATAGCGCCAGCAGGCCGTGAAGGCCCTATCTCTGCCCAGGAAATCTTGGGCAGAACGATCGGTAATGAACTAGATCCTTTAAAAAGAACTCTTGAAGTTGACAACTTTGTATAACACCTACTTTATGGCACAAATAAATCCATGTCAACCTCTTACCCTACAAGAAAGCCTAGACCTCTTTTGGTAATAGAAGAGTCAGCTATCTTCACCAGTAAGGAATTTCAACTGCAACACATCTGGCTAATCAACATATTTCCAGTCTCGAGATCAACGAACCGTCAACCAAGTTAATCATAAGGCCATCGACGTCTGAAGCGGTTTCAGTATTCTAAATGTTTGGACCCTTCGAGCAGTGAAAGTCAGGATAGCAATATGCAGCTCTCTACAACATTAAAGATTACTGCGAGAAGATTCGTCATCGAACAGCCCCAAGCACATAACAGTGCCATGGCCATCGTCGACAAGCCCTTTGTCGCCAACCTTGCGCAGGAGACCGGTGGTTGCACTGCTAACAAGCCATAGGTAGGGCCACTTCTGATGTACTGGGTTTCACTCAGCGACGGAACGAAATTCGTGAACTGATGCAAAATGCCGGCGAGCACATGCAGCAAAACCAGAAAGCGCTGCAGAAGAAAACGACGGTGGCTAGAGAGATCTATAAGCAAAGGAGACGCATCAAATTCTTTTAAAGGAATGAGAAGGAGCTCGAGAGGAGGGAAGTGTAGTTAACAGAGGCGTGCTACTGCAGAGGCAACGTTCAAAAGATTTACCAAGTGGATGCTGGAATGCATAATAAAATAAAATCTGGAAAGTACATTCCTACTGCCGTTCAGGACCAACTGTCCACTGTCAAGCAGAGTATAGAGTAAGCCGTGCAACTTGTACCAACACGAAGTGAGGATAGCAGTTTCGGAATTTAAAGGAGGAAGCTAATGGCCTACCAGCCGAGCTATTCACAGCTGCAGGAGATGATTTGGTGTGGAGCGCATACACCGACTCATTCGTAAAATGTATTCGGATGAGAGTATGCCCGATGGATGGAATCTCAGCATCGTATACCCTATCTACAAAAAAGGAGAGGCTCTGAACTACAGAGGCATCAGTCTCATTAACACAGCTTTGAGATTTTTTCTGCGGAAAAACTAAAACCTCTCGTCACAAGCTGTTAGTGCACCACTAAATTACGCCAGATCTTGAAGAAAAAATTTTTACCGAGAATTTCCAATCCATACTCGCTATCTTTATATCGACCTAAACGTCGCACATGGTAGCGTCGAGCTTAGCTTAGGTGGACGTACGTCCGTCTATGTAAAATGCAGAATGCAGTCTGCTACAACAAGAGTGGTAAGAACCAGTCAAATTCGTTTGATGCTAGAAACGATCGAAGGCAGGAAGACCCAATCCTACGACGTCTTTAACTTGAAAGGATTATACGAAAGGTATACAGTCTAGAAAGTCTGTACAACATCTTTCACATATGCCGAGAACATTAAGATAACAACGGGCTGTCAGTATTGAAACAGACGCATCAAAGGTAGGTTTGGCTTGAGCCATGAGGTCTGTATGCTATCAACCAACACACAGATAAAATGTCACCATAAACAATTATAAATTCGAGGTAATTAAGGATTTTATGTTTCCAAGCTTCGCAAAGAATGATAAAGGAGACTCTATATACGACCATCGTCATCCCACTCCTGCCACGTACATATATGGCACAGACGCATGGACTTTTACAAAAACGGATGAAAGCTGTCTCAATTGTCTTGAAGGGAATATTCTTCATGTGACGTACGGTCCAGCTTTCATCGAGAGTGTGGAGAAGAAGATTTTACGACAAATTTATGTACCGGCCTTATAACGACAAGGACGTGGTCAAAATATCTCCAACGCGTAAAACGATTAGCAAATGTAGAGCGTATGGACACCAGCATTCCTCCCCGATGTGACAAGGTTTGTTCAAACGAAATCAGAACTGTTCCAGATTTCTGGCCTATTTACTTAATTTTTCTTTCCGTAGATTATAATATGTCCTCTTCCAAGTACCACAATCCACAATCATCTTGCGACTTGAGAATATTCCAAATAAAACATCGCTAGTCAATTGAAATAAATTTAAAACGCTAATTGAAGCTTCCCACAAACGAATGCTATAAAAATTTTATTCTCTGTTTCTTGATGGACAAAAAAAAAGAAGTAGAACTCTTGATTCGTCTGGTAACCTTTCACCCCAATCCATCATTTAATGATGCTTTCTATGCCGCGCTCGATGTTTATTCATTTCTTTGCAAGAAATTTTGCACGCCAAGCGCATTCTGCTCCTCCTCGTCCCCCTTTCAAAACCACCCATCGTTCATCTTTTCACATTGAGAAGTTATTTCCCAACATTTCCCACAAGTGACTACAACCAGTGATCAGAACTATAAACAGGGCCACCGCGCCACCACTCCACCCATGGGGAGTTCCCATGGAAAGAAAAACGAACTGAAATACGAATCCTAGGCCATCTTTTGCGGCTCTTCTCCCTCTGTATATGTGGCTGCATGTCTACACCCAACCCTGCGCCGCTGTTGCTTTCAACATAAATCTAAACCTGTTTAAAGTTGATCCGAGACTCATTCTGTACCGATGGTTGAGTCAAGATTGTGAGTTTATGTTGTGTGTGTGTGCATACTTTATAAAATTTATTTAAAACTGTCTCCATCATCGCTGATAAACAAAACAAAGTCATCCCGCCACCATAACACCATCAACATCTTTCATCTGAGCTAGAGGTAGCACCATACCACAGACACCCATACATTTATAGGTACATCTGTCAACAGTGTCAAAAGTGCAGACGACACTTGAACTGAATATGAAGTGGAGAGTTTTCGGTTGACGGCAACGAACGGAACTCACGTTAAAACAATTTAAAAAGAAAAAAAAAAAATGGTTCAAACCATAAGTCGTTGTGTCGCCCTGTTGATGTTATATTCTCCTTCTAAGCGGTCCTCTACAAGTCCTCATTCCCGCATGCCATCCTCTGTTGCTAGATACAAAGAGTTCATCACCTCCTGCGCTTCAGATCAGTTACTTAGTGTGGTGCGCTTCTGTTTTTCTGACTTGAGTCTCTGTCTCTGCCCTTATATGCGACATTGGATGGGGTGGGGGAGACGGGGTACCACCGCAACAGTTTTATTTCATTTCGCAATTTTTAAGACCTTTTTATTGTCTCAGTCGACAAGTGACGATAAAGAAGGAGCAAGAGTGTGTGCTGGGGTGGTCGGACGGTCGAAGTACAAGGAACGAGGACGGTGCCCTTTTGCTCGTCCTCCTTTGCCAGCCATTCGCAGATGTTTTTATGTT
Organism: Blera fallax; assembly: GCA_946965025.1. Classification (NCBI taxonomy): domain Eukaryota; kingdom Metazoa; phylum Arthropoda; class Insecta; order Diptera; family Syrphidae; genus Blera; species Blera fallax. The sequence continues at coordinate 63,630,918 of OX337245.1, read as the reverse complement.
TATTCGCACGAAAGCGGCCCGCGGAGGGAGTTCTACTGCTGTTAATAGGGAGTCAGTGGCCCCGATATCGCCATCCAAGAGGACGACGATAGAACGAATGTCGGTGGAGAGTTGGAAAAAGATACAAACTTAACTTAAAGATGGCAACAAACTAATTTTATTTGGATTTTTAGTACATTTTTGTCTCTGCTTCACTATGCTTTTCATTTTGCTTTGTTTTTTTCTTTTATTATCGATTTTTCTGTATGGTGCAGCAGAGCACCAGCGGTGACGCTAGTGGTTGCAGGTGTCTCTAATTGACGCTGTTTTTGTGGTTACTGTGGAAGTGAAACGCTTTGGAGAAAGACTTGTCGTGGTTTTTCACAAGATATTGAATTTCTCGAGAAGTGGAAGTAAAATAAGGTAGCAAAAGGGAACTAAATTACAATTCGACCGAGAGAAGGATGAGTAAAGATAGATAATAGACCGAGGTGCAGGCTTTAAATGCGATTTTACGGAGCTCCCTAGTGCATCGTGAGTTTGTCTTAAAAGGTTTTTTCAGGCTTATGTGCGGTTCTATCTTTTGTTATTAGCCGTCGCCTACTCATCTTCGAGTTCACTAAAGATTCCATCCGAACAGAACCCCATTCGTTGCATACCTTAAGTACGGCCGACGACATTTGTGGTCAGTCGGGAATGCGCTCAGTAGTAAACGTCGATTTGGATATACATATGTACCCAGATAATCATGGGACGTAGTACACTCTGTTTTCGAACAATAATTTCAAGTTTTGAGACCGGATCGCAACACCAACACGAGCCAAAAGGCAACAATCGTTCAGAAAAAAGGGTGGAGTGGTTTAATATTTGATTGAAATACAATGCTACCGTGTTCCTTTGAAACTGTACCCTCGGGTTTGTAGAAAACTGATCAGAAACACTATTTTGTAGCAATTTGTCGAAAATTCAATTTTTAGCCCCTCTTCTTGGATTTTAAGGGCATTTTCAAAACGAAGTTCAATTGCCACAGTAAATATCTTTAAAAAGAAAATGGGACAAAAATTGTTGGAGAACACCCCAAAAAGTGGGCGTAGCACCTTACAACGCATAAATTTGACCAGAATTCACACAATTCCATGTAAAAATATTGAAGAAATAAGATTTTTTACAAAGCGGGCGTGGCTGTGGGTGGATTCAAGAAACGTTTCTAAGTGCAAAATATGAAAACTTATTTTCAAAAACAAGAACGCCTTCAAAAAGTGGGCCTGCCCTCAAACAATGCATAAATTAAACATGAAAACATATAAAAATATTAAAATATATAAGCTTCTGTTAAAAAGTAGGCGTGGCCTCACATAACACATGAATTTGGCAAAAATTCAGACAATTTTACATAAAAATATTGGAAAAAAACGTTATTTTTTGCAAAGCGCTTTCAAAAAGTGGGCGTGGCTCTATACAATGCATCGACAAATTGTGCACAGTCAATTCCTAAATATTTTGTTACAACTTTTTTTCAGTTTCTAGTAAAAATCTTGACAAAATGGCTTTTTTTTAAGTAAACGTCTGTGGATGGATTTCAAAATTGTTTAGAGTTGCACTGTTTCCGGTTCCAGAAAGCAAATGTTCCAAATTTCATCTGTCTGGGACAAAATTGAAGGCCCAAAAAGTAGTAACATGTGGATGCCTTTTCTTAGCTATTGGTTCTTGCCTGAGCATCAAGGGCCGAAAGAACACGCGCCAAAAACACTCTTAAAAATATTCTAGGTCTAGAAACAATGTCGAAGGAGCTTCCTAACCATCTGACGAGCAAGGGAGGATTTCCTGTGATAGGATAAGGTCTAAAAATTTGTTTATTAGCCCTTTCCAACCCAAACATGTATTCCAATTGAAGGGGACTAGCTATATGAAGCTAACAGCATGTACGGTTCGTTTTCAGTAAAACTGATATTAATAGCCTTGGTAAATTCAACTCAATTCCCAAGCTGCAGGTGATTTAAATGACCCACAACCCTTACAGGTCTGAACTGGGGACCAAACATAAGTAGGAGACAGGAGTGGACGCCATTGCTCAGTGATTAGTACGTTCGAATGATGAGCGATTCTACCACCCGCAAATGTCTGACAAACAAACGAGAAATAAGTGTCAGCAGAAATTTTCCAATAACGCCTGTCGGATATGGCATTAAACCGTGTGTCCGCCATTCGTGCGTAAAATATAGCACGCACAGCACGAATGGCTGCCAGAAGCTGGACATCACGAATGATCACTTCAGAAACAGTGTGTTGCTGTACAAAATAGAGAACTGAACAAAGCAATACAAAATCGCAGGTGGCCTTCCTCATGACTCTCAGCTTGGTCCCCTACTGTGGAACGCAATGTATGACAATGCTCTCATGCTAGCCCTAACTGCAGCAGTCGGCAACGATACTACATATGTATACTGCCCAAAACAGAGACAAAGTACATTTTAGTCATCACAGATGCAAAACTAACCTTTCATGGACATGTGCAGTATGTGACTGGCAATGCAGCAAAGTTTACACCGACGCAATCTATTGATCTTAGGGCAGTGTGGACAACATATGCAAAACACCTGTCCAAAGTTCGTGTGTCAATACAGTATAGCACTGGAGAGCTCTCGATGGGCTATGAAGGTCGAAAGTGACCACATCGAGACCTTCGATGTCAGATGTTTTTAGATAAATTTAGATTAGTGCGTCGCCCACTATCATTCGACACCGTTAGTCAAAAAAATGTACTAAACTCCACCACTAACACTTGTAGCGCAATCTCTCTGAAGTCTGCCCACACTATCACGAAAAGGGCTATCGATGGTGCATTAGCAAAAAATAAGTTTGACAGAAAACGAGGTGAAAACAAAATATGTTCCGTCAACTGGAAAGGGCATACAACACTAGGGCAGAGCGTCATAATGGATAGCAACAATTTTGTGGTAGTCAAAAACTTCAACTATCTATGCTCAGGCAAGTCTGGTCTACATACTGCACACTCCTCCATTCTCAACGATCTTGAATTCCTTCCACAAGACACCAATTACACTCTTCTATAACTCCTTATTGACAAATGCTTTCGAATACCCCCTAGACAAGACTGGCAAGAGAATCTTGGGTTACAAAAACTGTCAATGTATTTCTAAACAGCTGGATCTAAAACAGAATCAGGAGTGGGTGGGTCTTCTCCAATGATTACAACTCAAAAATCTCCTTTCGCTTCCCTAATCACTGTATCGTCTACCAGACGGAGAACATAGCGATAAAGGAAGCCTTGTCGTGGACAAAGTACATCGTGGTTCTTATCGAGATATCATAATTTTTCTTGACAAACAACCTCGATCAAATCTTTGAAATCTGTCACCTTTAACTCTCAAAATTGTCGCCTGCCTCCTAACAAAATGGCTTAACAATTCAATATCCACCTCTTTTGGGTGCAGGGACACAGAGACCTTCGAGGGAATTGCATAGCCAAGGAGTTCGACAGACAGGGTGTAAACCTATAGATTCTGCCGGACAAGACGAATCTCGGTATGTCTACCGGTTCAGTTACACTGCTACTCAAGCTCAAGTCTATCAACTTAACCAATCGTAGATGGACAGATGCCCGTGCGCGCCTCGTCACAGGACAGATCTGGCCTAAGCTGGATCGGAAACGATCCAACTGTCTTATTAAGCAGAAAAGGTTGCTCAGTTCAAACATAGTAGGTGTGCACTGCATTATTGGCAAACACTATACCAGGCTCCTGGTATATCGCAAACGATTTCTGCAGAAGCAGCATGGCTGAAGCAGAGGAAGAAGCCATACTACGCCATCTTTGCGCATGCGAAGCTGTGTCTGCCCGTAGGAAAATACATATGTACATTTAGGATCCTACCACTTTAACAACCTCGGCAAACGTGGGTCAAACTTTGCTAGCCTCCAGCGCTTTGTTAGTAGCTCTTCCTGGTTAAGTGGGTAGCCCTTTGGAGATGTTGATCCTGTGGTAACGCATTGGATCTTACTGATCTAAGGGAGATTGCATCTAGTTCAGCCTGCCACAATAAGAGCCCGGAGCGAAGACATGGTCTTCATCAAAGACAGGTGAGAAAATCCTTGACTGATTCGAGAGAAAAGTCCTTCGGGTGAATCCCGCCAAAAACTGCTAACACAGTCTTCTATGCCATTCCGGAAGGACAAGAAGTTAAAGGAAGGACCTACCCTTGGTGGCACGCCCAAGTAGGGGCGTCACTCAACTTGACGTTCAAACTTAGAAGCAGCTAACTAGGAATCGAACTAATTAAATGGACTTGTTGATTGAGGGCTAGCTCCACCCGAGATTATGTAGTACCACGGAGCTATTTCATAACTTAACATCGCAGAAAAACATCCCCTTTTCTTCCTTACTTAGGTGGTGCTCCAGTTCGGGGTGAACCTGCGCCCATTCAACTTTATCTACAGCTCGTAAAGTACCCCCTACTTCGTGGCAATTCATGACTGACAGGAGAAACCATATCACAACATTCTGTACACAACAAAAATGCACCAAACGCCACCACTGAGTCATAAATATTTCACAAAATTAACACAACGCGTTAACAACATCAAAATATTTCATTTTACAACAGTGTCAACCAAAAATTCAGTTCACCCAAATCTTTCCCAACCGAAACGAATTTCCGTTTAGTTAACAATAAATTACCCGACACTCGTATTTCACACGAAACCTCTAAAAGCCTACCAAGCTAATTAGTATACTCGCACAAGCGCCTCTCGCAAAGCCATGCATATCCAAGCGTCCAGCCAGCAAGACCGACCATAAATTTGCTTTCTTCTGATTTATTCATTAGTGACACACAAAGATGTCCCACTCATTCAACCTACGCCTAAACACTTTTACTTGCACCCCCCGAAACTTCAAGATGCTAATCCATAGCCATACGTTCCGCCGCCGTCAACACATAAAACAGCCTCGGGGGTCTGGCTGGTATCTATGTGCTGCCACCAACTACCCCCACCACACACCATCCACAATCCACAATCGAATGGGAATACAAAATAACTTGACCCCGTTTCGGTTCCTCAAAATCGGCACACATCGACGCAGAGAGAAAAATATGGCAAAAAATAGTTGAATCTATCTGCAAGCAAGTATCTGTGTCGAAGCATCAAAAACACACAAAAAAGACAAATTTCTGGTTGTCCGACTTCGACGATGACGACTGCCAAGCGGCACTCCAGACTGGTGTATCGTCTGCGTGCCGGGTTTTTTTTTTCCACGCCAATGATGATAGAAAACGTCGGAGAGTCGCACAGTAAACGGAGGCAGCAACAGCAAGACCTACAACAGCCTTCACTTTCCATGCGGACGCGTCGCTGCCGCTGATGTAAGCCAATATAACGGAGCAGCAACAAAGATTTTTTTTTTTTTTTTTGGACTTGTGTAAGCATTAGCACACCGAAATGTAATCGAAAGTAAAAAAAAAAAAAAAAATATTTCTTCTAATCCAAAATTATGTTACCTCTTTTCATTCCAAGAAGGTGGTCGGTCAGGTTGGTAGATAGCTGAGGGGGGGAGACCCAAGGAAAAACTGGGCTAATGACACCCGCTTTTCAATTACCCTGCCCGTGAGTAGGGGTGATGAGTTCTATGTTTTGTGCAATTAAGGGCGCGTATACTCCAGAAATGCGTATCCATTCTGGGAAAGATACTTAAATCCGTAGGTGTTCCCGGTCTAATTACCCCACGACGATGACAAGTGAGTGGAGACAGTGCTTCTTTTTCCTTTTTTTGCAAAATGACAGAACAAATTGAATGAATATATACGAGTATCTATCTATCTAGATATTTTGCAACAAGTCACTGAGTTATGGGGTAGCTGAACTTTAGGAAGCCCCAAGAGGAGAAAGAGAGGCACGGAGAGAACACATTGCTGCTTAAGTTACTGGGTGTTCCAGTTATAGAACTTTGTTGTTGGCGGTGTTGGTGGCGAACAAGAACCATCTATGGATGTAACACAACAACTACAAGAGAAGTCAATTAGTTAAGTGATTGACCCCCAGCTAGCAAGCAGGCAGGCAAGTTGGGAAGAAAGAAGAATCAGCACCCAGCGTCGAGTAACAACAGCAGTAACGACACAAAGGGAGGCACACACAAATATGGTCGGGTTGGGTTTCTTGTTACTTTAAAAAAAAAAAAAAAAAAAAAAAAAAAGCGTTTTTAAATGATTACTGCTGTGGCAACCCAAGCGGATCTTTCTGTGTACATAATTATTAAACGAAAAATTTAATATTTAGATACCTATGGGGAAATTTAAATTATAGTGGGATGGACTTACTGAGTCGAGGGAGAATCAAGGAACCATGAGATCGTGACACTTACCTGAAAGAAAGGAAAAATGATTAAAATTTAAAAATAGATTAGAGTACGTCCAAGAAAATTTAATGTAAGGTTTATTCACGACAGAGTAAGAAATAATAGTTGACTTGTACAGGAAGTTCGAAAGGTGGGATCAATGCATTCGATTCAATTGAAGAGTGAAGACTGTCTACTTGACACAGTCGGTGCTGAGAATATGGGAAAACCCTTTCTGCAGACTGTATAATGGGGACGAAGACCAACATACTGCTGTCAGGCAGACTGGACCATTCAATGAACCTTCAGTCTTCTCAACATCGCGTACAAACTCTCATCTTACACATGTTGTGAATGACTTCGCCAACAACCGGATTGGCACCTATCAGTGTGATTTCAGGGCAAAAAAGTCCACAGCCTATCAAATTTTCACACTTCGGCAGATCCTGGTAGCCGTGGCCTAACTGGTTAGTGCGTTGGATCGCTGAGCGAGAGGTTTCACGTTCGAATCCCAGAAAACACCAAAAAGTTTTTCACGGCCCCACCTCTCGCGAATGTCTGACAAACGTCTGAGAGTAATAGCTGTCATAAGAAAGCTTCTAAAGAAGAGCCTTTTGGACATGACTCTAAACTGTAGGTCCTTCCATTTGTGTGAAAAGAAGCTAGGCCCTGGACCACATACGGTCCTTTGCGCCAAGTATTTGTATTTTTTGGCAGATCCTGGAGAAAACCCAGGAAGTCCAAATCGATACCCACCATCTTGTTATCGAATTTACAGCATTTATTGAGACGAGCTATACAGAGCCATGTCTAGTTTTGACATCCCTTCCAAACTCGTCCGTCTGTGTAGGATGACGATGAAAAGTGCTCCATTCGGTGACATCACAAAAACATCACAAACAAGGACATCACAATTTAGACAAGGTGATGCGCTTTCGATGACTACTTTAGCATCATATTGGACAGAACGTCACAGTCGACAGCTATAACTTTGAGGTAGTAAGGGAGTTTGTCTACCTTGGCTTTGCTATGAACTCTGACAACAACATCTCAGCAGAAATCAAACTCTTTCCAATCGCTCTTCCTTTGAGCTGAGGAGGCAATTGAGTAGTAAAGCCCTATCTCGAACGACTAGGGAGACTCTTTACAAGACCTTGATCATCCCCCTCCTGCTTTATGGCGCTGAAGTATGGACTCTGTCGAAAGCGGATAAAGATATATATATATATCCTCGGTCCTTTCAAGGGAAAGTTCTTCGTGATTAGTATTACCTGACTATGAAATGATATAAATTCTTTATTTAAGGCTTATCCTTGCATAGTCATCTTCTTTATCAATTCTTATAAGCTGATGGCTCACATTATTGAAGGCGGAAGCCAATACTGGTCATTGACACCGCAGAGAAAACAAAAAACCTGTTTCGAGTAAGCTACGGTAGGAAGCACATAGAAAACCCTGCAGTCCTTGCACACGCTTCACCGCTTTGAAAAGTGGAAAAATATTCCATAAGACCAGAAGAGGGTCTGGGATTTTATGCGAACTCTCATCTCCTGTCAGCTCTTTGATAGCGCTGCCTGGGATAGGTTTTCGGTATCACATCGACAGGCAGTACCTTATTGTTTATTTTCTTTCCGTTCGACAAACTATTTTCGCTCAATTACTCTCGATCAACACACAAACCTTACAACCTTACAACCACAACAGAGCCGCTTGTTTAAAATTTCGTAATAATTCCACGAATTCTTGCTTCAATTCCCCGATTGTTTCGGTCACAAATTTTACATAACGCGCGGAACATTCGCGTATAGAAAGCACTTGTGTCTCCATAATAAACCTTGCTGAATGCATACCGCAAAATCATTTCGAACATGGCGGCAGTCAGTGTCAAAAAATCGATCGCCCTTTTCCAAAACTCTTTATTTTTGACTGCATACCAAGTCGTAGACTTTCTTTTTTTTTGTTTTACATTATTCTTTGATTTTTTGTACATATTTTCGAAACATTTTTTTTTCATATAAATCTGCTAAACTGGGCTGTCAAATATCATGTGACTTTACTACGTGAGCAACTTCAGACTTGAATTCATAATGGGTGCGTTCAGAGTATTTAACATCGACTTATAGGTGCTACAGTTTGCATTTCAATTGTGTGAAAATAAAAACTAAAAAGTTAACCGATAGGAATAGATTAAAATTGCCTTCGGGTACAAAATATTTAAATTGCTTGCAATAACAATTTCCTAGGTAAGGTGAAATGAGAACTACAGTCACAGTCGGTATTTTTAAGCAGAACAGAGCTACGCATTCTGACAATTTATGCTGGCTTTCATGAGAATTTTCTTAATTTTGGGACGATGGTCCCTTGGTTTGAATGGTTGGATTCATTGCTTTACTGAACGACAATGTATCACTAGATATGCAGACACCCGGGGGTGGCAAAGCCCACCCTGGTAGCCTCGAAAATACCTACGTTACGGACACATAAGGCAATTAAAGAGTGACGTGTATCTCTAAACCAGACAGCTCACAATCACACCTTTTGCTCTGTAGAAGGTCACTGTAACATTTCTGGAAATTACGGACCTGACGACCTGCCGCAACATGGCTCTTCCAATGTAAAGAGCATAGGTGAAACCGACGTCGGGGCACCCATGTCGTTTGCCAAGTACCTCATCCTCAACAAAGCAGTGAATAAGGCGAATCTTATATGGAGACTTCTAGTTCACTACAATATCACTAGGCTACTAAGGCCAGTACTAAATCAGAAAAGATTTGACAGACTAGCGAACGTCATAACAGGACACTGGACTACATACATATGTGTAGGTAGACATGTCCAAAGCTGGGCTTTTCTCATAAGAAAAAGGAGTCCATACCCCATTTCCTGTAGGCGTTCCCTGCACTGTCCTAAATCACAAAAGCTACTATACTATGTACATCATTTCTGATCTCACTGATCTCAACAACGCCTCCAGGATTTACACTTCAAAATTTATTCTGAAAAGTACATAATTCCAGGAGAAGACGATGTGAGCCACCTTCCCCTTGTTAGTGCCAACACAATGTAAGTTCTTTTGGCCTAAGTGTACCTAGGTTAGGTTAGGTAAATGGGTGGCCTTGTTGATAGAATTGTCACTTAGACCACTCTGCCCAATATTTAAAAACCCTGGGAACCTAAATCTCAGTCTTCGACCACTAGGTTAAACCACCCAGATAAATGTATGAAGCTCAGAAGTTGCTTAGCTCAATATTATCTAGCTCGTCCAGTTTTAAAAAGAAGTAAGCACATCTTCTTCTGGTGCCCAGCGCTGGACAGTCACAAAGGAGGTGACGAAAGGATTCTATTTTTTATTCGTCTCTGCAGCTACTACAGTAGTCGTTATGCGGTAACCTTTGCAGAATGCTGAGCGGTATACTAGCCTCAGAGAGGGCCCGTGAAAAGCTCCCTCTTCTGGCTATTTTATCCGCTTTTTCGTTACCGGATAAATCCGTGTGGCCAGGCATGAGGTCATCGTATTGGGCGCTGAGATGGCATCCAGTTGCTTTTTGCATATTTTAACGAGCTTAGATCTTATCGATGTGGACTGCAATGCCTTAATGGCTACTTGACTGTCGACATTAGATGCTGATTAGTTTTTCTGAAGTATTTTCCCCCAATAATCATGTCCCCTGCTTGTTTTATTGTAGCAACTTCAACTTGGAAAACACTGCATCCATCCTTAAGTCGAAACGAGCGTGTGTATTTCGAGAATCACAGTATACACCACCGGCACCCGTACCAGCGACCATCAGTGAAGGTGGCCAGTTCATTCTTGAAAGGGACTCTGCCTTCATCCCATTCCTCTCAGTCAGGAATTCTAATAGAGAATCTCCGGTTGCAGTTTAGTAGTGGGATGATGTAGTCCGTTTCCGTTCGGAATCTCGATATATCCCATCGGCTTAGAATTGAGGCATGACCGTAGGGTTTAGGTATCCATAGACCGGCATCCCTTAGCCTTAGTGCAGTTTTAACTGCCGAGTTCGCACAGTATATGTATATCAAGTAGAAGCAGGTTCAGTATTATTTCCAGAGCTGCTGTTGGTGTTGATCTCATCGATCCCGTCAACCCCAGACAGCTTGCCCGTTAAATCTTTGCAACGTTTCCAAGTTGGTTTTTCTTCTCGAGACAGCCGAACCGTAGGATAAGATGAGTCTTACTACCATCGAGTGTACCGAAAAGGGAGCCATTAAAACCAATAAACTAACCACCCTTCGCCATGATAGAAACTTATCAGGACAATAAATTTCCCAACCGATTCATAGAAATCATTCAAAATTATTTCAACCCCTCAGTCGCTTCATTCACATGTAGATATCCTGGGTTCTTATTAAAAAATTTTATGTGTCACCGCATACAGATGTCGTCAGTAGTCTCCTCTACAAAGCAAATCACACAATAAAAAAATCGTTACAATTTCTGTATATTTCATTGGCATCCGACAAGAACAGAAAACGGAATCCTTACCCACCAATCGCAGGGCGTAGAAAATCAGGAAAAAAAACCTCAAAAATACATCACCCATGCACACAGCCGTCGAAGCCAGCAAACAGCTTTACCACTTAGCTGCTATGAAGGCAAATCTACTTCCAACGGACGAAGGATGAATTTTCCTGCAAAAGTTTAGTTTTCCTCCAAAAACAGTTTTTATTTTCTCCTTTTCCTATTGTTTTTGTTTTTGTATCTTATTTCTCGGTTGGTTTTTGAGTAACGATACCTGATTGCTGCTATTTTCCGTTCAGTTTTCTCTGTGATTCTTTTGCTGTTCACTTCCGATTCATTTTTAATTCCTGGCACGTATATCATAGCGACGCGCAGGGGTGAAATCGAAATGATGAAAATGAAAAGTCAGCAAGGTGTGCAGCAGGAACAGGACTGTATCTCTACGTACAGTAGAACAGCAATGCTACAAACCGTGTGTGTTTCATTAAGGATTATATTTTACGTTATTGTGCGTCCTGATGCATACACGCTCTCTCTCTCTCTCTCTCTCTGTATACGTGGCAGGATTCGCTGGGAAATATCAAATCCTGACGGAGTAAAATTACATTTTATTCGGTTTTCCTTTTTTAAAGGTTTTCCAGGTCTTAATTCAAATCCACACACACGTCCACACACTCATATCTATAGGCACACACCGACCCTTGCTGTGCAAGAGGGATTTTCAGGGAAATTTTCAAATAATAGAGAAAATTCAGGTTATTCAGCAGAGGGGTGCATGAGTGTGCGGTGGCTATACTTACATTTGCTGGGCGCACATGCACTCGATTATTCACAAAGGACGTGAAAGGAAAATGGGGGAAAAAAAACTAAAGAAAAATACATAAAGTCTGTGTCGGCTGTATAGGGTGTGGAGGATACTATCGGTCGGGTGAATTGGATGCACGGAGTAGGGTGGAAAAAAAGAGAATTAATTCAACACAGCGGCGATGAACATACATTTTTACAAACTACCTCAACTACCTCATCGCGCCGCTACTAACTTGCAAGAACTTTTTTATACTTTCACGTAACCCTTACCAATTGCATATGCTACTCCTCGATGCAGGTATGAACCCCTAAAGTATCGCTCTGTGCAGCCGCCCGGGGGTTAATTTAAGTGGAGAATTCAGGTAAAAACTGAATACAAAGGGAAGGGAAAAGCCAAAGCGAAAGCCAACCGCGAAACTTGAAACTCATTACGTGACATTAATCAGGATCCGGGTTGAATTAATAGCATTGACAGGGATGGTCTTTGAACTTTGATGAGTTGTCCAGGATTTTATTGGGAATTTCGTTTTGTGTTGATTGATTGGTACGGGGAGTGGTACATCTAAAAGAATTATTGACTGTCATGCAGTATGTTCAGGGTGGATCGATGTTCCCCGACTGAAGGTATGGTACGTCACATTTTTTTATCTCAGGGCCTGCACTCTAAGACTCACCACAAAGAACACAATTCCAATTTGCAGGAACGAAAAGGACAGAAGGCTACGAAACAGCTTTTAAGAGACAATTTAAGTTCACAGAAACGACTTGAAAGGGAGGAAAACGAAGGTATGCTCACAGACATACAAGGATACCAGCTAAAATAGACATGGAAACTTGTTATAGCTGAGCTAGCCAATCCCCTACTGTGGACACTACAAAAAAAAAAATAGAAATTCTTGGCGCAACGGACCGTATGTGGTCCAGGGCCTAGCTTCTCGCGACCATTCGTGTTGTGCGTGTTATATTTTTCACACAAATGGAAGGGACCTACAGTTTAGAGCCATATCCGAAAGGCAAATTGAGAAGCTTTCTCTTGACAATTATTACTCTCGAACGTTTGTCAGACATTCGCGAGAGGTGGGTGTTGGTGTTCTCTGGGATTCGAACCTCGAACCTCACGCTCAGCGATCCAACGCACTAACCACTTGAGCCACGGCGCCCACTGTGGACACTAGTCATCGATAATCTTTTAGTCAGTCTCCACAGACTAGGCTATAGCGCCATCGGTTTGTAGTGGTAAGATAAGCGCAACCATGTCTCTGTCCATCCCAGACACTATGGTTCGGGAATAGGGTTTTGGGAAACTTTTTGAGGTAAAACCACCAGACCGCGCCAAATGGGCCAATAGTGGTCTGGCACGAGACCCGAAAAGTCTGAGCTGGTACACTGACGGATCAAAAATGGATTCTGGAGTTAGAGCTGGCGTCTTTGGACCCCACATCAAACTGTCGATACCCATGGGAAAGTGTCCCACGGTATTCCAGGCAGCCGACTTAATATGCAAAAAGGGTATTAAGGGCGCCAAAATTCGCATCCTTTCGGATAGCACTGTCTGCTAATAAGACAGACTCCTTGACAGTTAAATGCTGCTGCGCTGCCTTATAGACACTGGCCAGACACAATAAAGTAAAACTTGGATGGGTACCCGGTCACCAAGATATTGAAGGCAACGGATCGGCGGACAAACTAGCTAGGGGTGGATTAGAATCCGTGTTCATATGACCAGAACCGTATTCCAGAGTCAATTGCGCTCCTGCCTTAGGGCTTATTACCGACTGGGAACACCAACTTCTTCTTGGCGACTGGGACAATATCCCTGGCCTAATTAAGCCTTACCCCTATAAAAAAAAAAAACCTTAACTTAGATAACGAAAGCATCAGGAAACTAGCAAGCTTCCTAACTGGTCACTACGGCCTGAGATACCACCTTAACAGATGAATCTGTGCCAGTTTAAGGATTGTCCATTCTGCTTTTTCGAAAGAGAAACTCTGTTCTCTGGACTAACAGGAGGCCTAAACGTAAAATACAGAAGCTAAACCTGAAGAAATTCCTTCCAAATGATGTGCACATACATATGTAAGGTAACGAATATACTCGTACATACTTATTCTGATCAGTCTCAAACCAGAAAGCAATGTGATTAAACTACTGAATGTTCCTTTTGCTCGAGACAACAGCCTTGTCCCACACTCATAATAACGAACCTGAACATGTGACGATAACAAGATGTGAAAGAACCTGTCAGCTCTGAAATGCTCTACATTAATTGAGAACATACCCATCTGCCGTAAATCATTCAAACAACTGCTTAAGTAGGTCATAATTTACGTCAATTTCTTGTGTACGCAAACCTTTCCATCCTCTTTATCACACATGTCTCGTTTCAATTTATTTCTTTACACATAAGCTCCTTGACGACTATAAAAACCTCTCACGCAAGAAACCCTAAAAATAACTTTAAAAATCCCTCGATTCCACACACACCTTCGTCAAACGAGAACTCTCAATGGACTCCTCCCATTGAATGGTATGCAAATATATCCCTTTAATGTCCATGTGACCATACCCAAGTTATGGTATAAACTTTCCCATTACACACAGCCGACACTCAATAACTCATGTCCCTTAATTCAATCTGAATCTACCCTTAAGAATGAAAAAAAAAAATCAAATTTTGTGACAAAACTGTTCCATTATTCGATTCTCTTCATAATCTCCAAATGAATTTCACTTAAATAGATGCTACAGAGAGGGATGAAAATCCTCCACCTCAAGCATAAAACTCAACAACAACAACAGGAACCTTCCCCTTTGACTAAAACCTTCATTCATCCTTTTTGAACAACACACAATTGAAACTTTCCCCGCGGTACACATTACAATACAAACCTACTACCTATCTACATGCCAACCGACCTAACGTCTATCTATTCGACGTAATCAGAAAGTACCATGTGCCGTTGTGAGAAACTGTTTTCCAACCCCCCAATCTGCATGGAATTAAAACACAATCCTCACAGAACATAACATCATCAGGAGGGTAGGCGGCCGAGACTTGAAAGTTGAAAGTTGAAATTTATATTTTCACTGCAAATGGAAATTTTGTATTTTCAGTTTAGATACCTCGGGGCAATTTCGAAAAAGGTGGAAATTGGATAAATTGCAAATGAAAATGCAAAACACTAGAGAAAAACAAAAAAAAAAAACAGAATCTCAAATCTCAGGGCAAGCCACTCACCAGGAGAGCCAGATACTCTCCATGTGTATGCTGTATCTACAGGGAAGCAACGGATTGAGAATGAAAAGATTAAAATAGGGTGGTTGGTAATCTACAGCAGGGTCTGAATTTTTTCTTTTTTTTCTGTAAACATATCGGACTACTCGACTACTTGTACTCTGTTTTTGGATTAACTTTAATTGTTAAATGGAATTCTTTGCTTCCAGCATAGCACGGAGAGGGATTGTTTGTCATTTGTAACTGTTTGGGAATAAAATTCTGATAAATTCTTAGAAGTTTCCAAAATAGATTAGTTGTAAATTTTTAATTTCTTATAATGGATACCTGGAGTTCTGGGACATAGGGTAAATCTTTAGCCACAGAGGTAAATAATTTAACACGATATACAGAGGAAAGTGATTAAGGCTATTGTTGTTAGTGGTGTCGAAATGTTTCCTTTGGCACAGAGTGGGTCTTGTTTTTATCTAGGGACTTTGGAATGTGTATATACTCGTAGGTGTGTGTAGCGATACTTATTTAGAGCACGAATTCAGAAGTCATTTTGGGAGACTTAATTTCTACAACGTGTATTTTTTTTATAGAATTTGGCAGGACTTGAGTACATTGAACTATTTTGTGTGAATTGAATAAAGGGCCCGACCCATAGAATCCGTCGACGTCGTTCCGTTGGAGGTTAGCGTTGAAGTTTACGTATTGCCGGAAAGAACCGTCCCATAAAATCCGTCGCATACCTACGTTTACAGATGACAGCCGATGACAGTTTCTCAATGCTCTCTCCATATCTGAATGCTTCCACCAATGAATGTGTTTACTCTCAATTTGTGAATGCGTGAACTTCATTATGTGAATGTGTGAACTTTAATGAGTGAATGTGTGAACTGTCAACGCATCAACGGACTAAAGTAAACCTACTTTGTCCGTCGAAGTTTATGCATCCGTTGGTTATGGGCCACCTTCCATAAGAATGCGTGTATTCTATTTAGGTGTCAGTTAAAAACGACGCAACAACGGATCGACGGATTCTATGGGTCGTGGCCTTAAGTTCGCATGTTCAATCGACGTTCCCGAGAATAAGGACACGCGTATATCACTGTGCTTCAGGTAGAATAAGTAGAATACCACACTATCCTAGTATCGGCACTCCTAGTCCCTTAAGTTCAAGGGAATATCTGGAGGTACAGACCGTTTGGGCAGCACAAAACTACTGGTATAACGCCAAGTTAAATTCAAGAGAGCAAATTAAGTCGGACAGTCCCAAACTTGACCGAGACTACTGACGCAACTGCCATGTTTACAACTCAGTCCTTGCTTTACCCATTTCTGATGGTTACTTTGACTAGTAGGTAACAGATTAATAATCTATGTATAAACGAAAAATAGCTACGTACTTGCTTAGGTGGCGCTACAGTTCGGAGTGAACCTGGACCTCTCCAGTTAGCCCGGACCTTAGCTAACTGCCTCTAGTTGTGCACTCCAAGTTGGTTGAGGACCACTTCTACTTGTGCGCGCCACTTTAGCCGGAATTGTCCTCTATCGTTGTGCCTCCGGGTTATTGATGTCCATTCGCTTTACATGTCCTAGCCATCTTAAGCGACTGATGTGCCGAAGAGTAGCTATTCCTAAAATTTTCGAAAACCAATTTTGGCTGCCGTACGAAAACAAAGATTGGTTTTTTAAATACGAGACTCTCCTTCACTCTGGTCACAAGACCGCCCTTTATTATTATTATTATTGTACAGGGTTAACTTGCACTGCGACCTAATTGTACTATTGTACTCCCTGTTAATACCTAGGAGAGGTTTGTTTCCTCAATTAGAGTTCCCTTCGCAATATGATACTTTCAGAACTGTACACTGGACACTCTTACTTTACCCTGGTGGAGAACGTTCTTCCAAGGAATATAAGAGGAATATGAGAATGAGAAGTGGGTCTAACGTTGGTATATCCTCATCGGATAATTCTCTATTCCGCCGAATCGTTCAGGTCCAAGTTTTGTTGTTCCTTGTCTTGCCAAGGATTCTGCTTCTTCGCTACCCTCTATTTCAATATGACCGGGTACCTCATAGAAGTTCACAGTGTTTTTACTCAAGACCGCCATTAGTGCTGCGCAAATGTAACACTCAATGGAAACATCGCAATTTTGATGGGAGACTTCAGTTATAAAGTAGCAAGCGGAGTCCAAAAAGGCTGCAACTTTCCACCACTACTTTTTCTCTTGGTGATTCGTAATCATCTTTGGAAAGCTTTGTCGGTGTGGAATGGGGGAATATAATAGTCTCTCAACTTATTTGCAAGTCCTCGACTACAAAGCCGAGTATAGCATAGAATAGTGAACTTCCATAAATGTCCACCAGTTTGGTGACGGAGGTAAACCTGGTGGGGCTGTTGCTGGACATTATTTCTGGTATCTTCGAAATATTGCCTCGGTTGTGAACTGCATGGTAGAATTGAATCGGCAAAGCTTGCATTTGGCATGTTGTCTAAGATCTGGAGATACAGTGACATAAGTCTAAATACCAAGTTGCAAGTGATTCGGTCAGACATGGATTCGGGGCTGTTATATGGGTGGAAGGTGGTCAGCAATGTCACGAGAATGCTGAAAAGATTTATCAATCTTTGTGCCACAGGCATATTGTTGTGGTCAAT
Organism: Blera fallax; assembly: GCA_946965025.1. Taxonomy (NCBI): domain Eukaryota; kingdom Metazoa; phylum Arthropoda; class Insecta; order Diptera; family Syrphidae; genus Blera; species Blera fallax. The sequence continues at coordinate 63,613,417 of OX337245.1, read as the reverse complement.
TCACATCTCAAACAAGACCTTTATGAGGGATCGGGTCGAGATTCAGGTCATAAATTCAAGGACGTACATACATATATGTATGTACACATAGACCAGAAAGTGTCCCGGGCTTGGCGCAGAGGAATGTACGCAATTAGGGAAGAATTGTGGAACGACTTCAAAAAAGCGTTCTACTGTGAAGACCGACGAAACTCTGCCCCCGTTTTTCAAGCGGAGGTCTATGCTACCCTAATGGCTATTGACTATATTTTTAAGAATAGGTGGAGGGGTCGTAGTATTTGCGTCTGCAGTGACAGTCAGGCTTCCGAAATAGTTTCAGGAATGCAAGAACTCTTTGGTCGCAAGACTGAGCTCCCTGGCTCTTGTCGGCGTCTCAGGTCACACTGGGATTGCGGGAGATGAGATTTCCAATGAGCTAAGTGCTAAGCACGGCTCAGAGGATGTTTTCTCAGGACCTAAACCTGCGTTGGGGTTTCCCGTGTCCTCGGTCAGGGCTCTCCAAGATGCAGGTGGACTAAACGAATTCTCCCCAACGATTGTAAGAAATTAGGGGCCTTCTTGCAGTCTTTTAGCAGAAAAGACTGTAGACAACTTATTGGCGTTCTCACGGGACATTTTGCTTTAGCTAAGCATCTTAGTGTGCTAGACACTTGTGGAGAGGGCGACGATACTTGGGATCACTTTCTTTGTTATTGTCCTGCCTTTGCTCAGATCAGGTGACAGATCTTCGGTGCTGATGTAGTGAATGCTGATACTGTAAGCTCTTCATCACTAAAGCCTTCTCGGCTTTCTCCGACAATCGAAAAACATTCCCGTCAAATAGATAATGCTGGGTCTTGTTTCAGATAGTATAATGGAACAGTTGCGTCTGAGTGTGTCCCAGTGGAGTGTTGCCTAACCCGACAAAAAAAGCATTCTAGTGATTCGATCAAACAGACATTGTTTGTATTTAAGTGTTGCACCAATTCCTTGGAAAAAGTCTGTTTAAAGAGTGGCTTCTAAAGTGGAATAGTTTGTTGGGGTCTAGAAGGAGCGTCCTACCGTAGAATGGAGTTCAAGAGGAGCACTGGGACCGTAAAGACGTAGAAATTATTTACTCCGATTCGTAAAAATGCAAGAGATACTGTATTTTCAACCAATCCATATATGTATCTATGCTATTTGAACCGAGAACTCCAACAACAAATTATCCTTTCCTAATAAATGCGGTCGTTCTACAAAACTTTTTTTTTTACCTCAAAGACTCTCCTACCAGTTCCTTTGTAATGCAAATTTTTCAGTTCTCTGCCAAAACATGAACCTAAAAGAAATAGCGGTCGACTTTCCTTATTTTTTAGAAAAAAAAAAAAAGATTCCATAAAACCACTCCACCTTCCTTCCTGTCAACCTGTGATACCTGAGTAGCTCTCTCATCTACCTACTCAGACTTAAACTACTTCAATAAGACAAAAAAAAAATCCTTAACCTGACGGGTAGTTGAGTAGAAGAAGACAATATTTCCTTTCCAGCTTGGACAGAATGTTTTTTTTTTTTTTTTTTTTTCATTTTTCCCCAAAGGACACTTTCACATTTTAGTCTTGGTTTCAATTTGAATCCTGTGTGGTATGCAAACTGGGTAAGAGCATGCAAAAAAAAAATTGGAAAATTGTAATCATCTTAACTGCTGCAGTGCCAAGAATTCAAGAGTAAGTCCCTCCTCTTTACCTGGTGCAGAAGAATTTTACCTTCTCCTTAACATCCCTGGCTTTGTGTGTACTTGTGCCACTCAAAATTATGTTTCCTTTGCAGTTTTTTTTGTACTTTTCTTTTCGTTTTTTTTTTATTCGCCGGCTTCTTGTGTCTATGTTTTCTATCTGCTGTGAGTCCTTTTTAAGGGTTGGGCTCAGAAGGATCTATTAATGAGATTTTTTTTTAACCATTTAGTACGGAGGCTTTGGCCAAAGCATTAAACTTATTCCTTTGTAATTTTAAGGATATTCAGTCTTTTTTCTCTTCACATTTCAGATCCTTTTGGATAATTTTTGTGTGAAAGAATTTTTTTTTTCTAGACCTTGTACAGGTAATAGAATCCGTGAAATGAAAGATGGGAAAAATCTGATATCCTTGAGGCCACCAACAAACTGCATAATGAATTCTTTTCTTTCTCTTTCTCGTCCTTTTGGTATTTCAGTTGAAATTGGGATATTGAAAGTAAAACGGGAATAGTTTAATTTTTTTTTTGTATTGCTTATTCCTCTGCATTCTGCATACCTGTGCAAAGAGTCAGAAAGGAAGAGAATGCAAAGTGGATATTTTACATCCCTTGGAAGGAATTTCTCAACAAAAAAAGACATGGACATCGATTTTTATGTATTTTTTTGCAACGAGATGGGTGGGGGAAAAAAGTGAAAAACTTGAAAGGAGACGAATAAAAAGAAGGAGAAAAAAAAACTGATCCCCAGATACAAAGAATAAATTTATATAATTAAATTGAGGCCGGCCTGGGATTAGAAGGAACGAAGATAAGACACAAAAAAAGGACATGAAAAGAAATGTACAACACTAATGGTCATTAAAAATGAAAAATGTTGTTCGATTTGTTCAGCGGCTTGCAGGTTGGTAATAAATTAAAAGGGAAACATGTGTTCCTCAAAACAGGTAGAACGACTTTAGGAAATTAAGGACAATTTGAAATTTCGCACAAAGTTTTGTTTTGTGTACTAAGCTGGTGAACAAGAGCTGAGAGGCAGAATTGTGTACGAATTTGTTATTCTGATGAATTCTTGGGAAATTTATTTTTATCTCAATTATGTTCAGCAAAATCTTCTTACAGAGCATACAAGGACTCAAGGTTGTCTGCCTTGAAAAGGAGGACCAAAATGTTTGAATTTAAAAAGCAAAGCAGCCACAGTTCAACATAACCTTGAAAATGGCATAAGTAGCCGACGAATCTGTGGAGACAACACTAGATGGGGTGGAGCTCATGGAAGTGTGATGATACTTGGAAGTTTGATGATAAGAAAACACCTGCACTTGACTTGACTCCTAACAGAGATGGCATTCACCGACCTGTACAGTTTATGTTTAAAAGGAGGAGTCCACCACCACCTGGTGAGCCGCCATCATATCGCCCCCATGCATGTTGAATACGGTCGGGAAAGTATTAGAACGAATCATCTGAAGAAGCCTGGGTTTTTCGGTTTATCAATATGGATTCCAGGAGCAATACAGTTGGAAAAAGCAATACAAGAGTAATACTAAACGCAAGACTATCGTTTAACACCTAGCATACACACATAAGCAAAAAAGGAACAAACACTAGCGCTAGTCGGTATACAAGTACATAGACATAGACCGTATGTAGTCCAGGGCCTAGCTTCTCTTCCAGGACCATTTGTGCTGTGCGTATTATATTTTTTTGCACAAAAAGAAAGGAACCTGCAGTTTGGAGCTTTATACGAAAGGCTTTTTTAAATTAAGAAGCATTCTCATGACAGTTATTCCTCCCGGACGTTTGTCAGACATTCGCGAGAGCTGTGGCCGTAAAAAAAAGTTTGTGTTCTCTGGGATTCCAGCATCGAACCTGCCAGCCAGGAATCCTGCACATTAATCACTGAGCCGCGGCTCCCATAGTCGATAGAGCCACGTCTACAGTCCTGTACAGGTAGTTGCTACCATGACCAAGTCCTGCAATCTAAAAATATCGAGCAAGCGCACCGAAAATACGCCATGAGTGCGTGCCACGCCACATCGAATAAAGCAGCGCACGTTGTGGCGGTAATTGTTCGGGTGGACTTAGGAGCAGATGAACAACAACGGAGTGAACCTCCATGGAGAACTTGTAGAGTAAAACACTCTGGAATAACCTTACAAAGTCAGATGGACATACAGAAGCACTATGCTATGTAAACCTCGATAAGGTACTTAACTGGAAGTCCCATACCAAAAATTGCAAAGGTGACCAAAACCATGTGGGCCTGTCGTCGCATGTATGGTAAAACTTGAAGCCTACCCCCAAAGGTCACTTACTGGTTATATGTACACCACGGTGGTTAGGCTCAACTTACGCATTCGTTGTTCAGAAGACGAAAGTCAAGGAAGTCACAACCATCAAAAGGCTTAAGCAGCTTCAAAGACTAACATGCCTTGACATCCCAGGCGCAATTTGGCCAACGGCAGCCATTTTTGTCGGCCTCACCCCCGCCTTTGTCAAAAAAGTGTAGTGGTAAGTATCCAAAAACCGGATAAACATACTCCTTGTGATCAGATGGATCTCATGGAACTGATATCCGACTTCCCCGAACTAGAAATGCCCAGCACGGTCGCCGACTTTATGCTTAGATTACTTTTCTTTGGGAGGGGGTTCGAGGCCGAGACTCATGAACCACTGGCGGCCACTGTCAGCTCAAGTACCACCTCCATAAAATTAGCACCACTGAGGATACCATCCATCGCCTCTGACAATAAGACGATGAAGCCACAGAATACATACTTTGTAAGTGTGAGGCTCTGTGCACGTTGAATTTTTGTTGGAATACATATGTATGCTGCAATGGATCGCAGTGCCTTTACTCTCATGAGCTAGCCAAAAATCATGTATAAAAACAACCGCTCATAAATTAATAATTACAAACGCGACGATAGCTCTTACTACCACTGACATGACAATTATTACTCTCGGACAGTCGCAAGCGCGTTTTCTAGGATTCCAACGTAGAACTTTAATCACTACACTAGGCGGTCATGCCCAACGCCGGAAAGCATGGTTAGAGAAATGCTAAAGGACGAATGCAGATGGAATCCGGTAAAAGAGTATGCAACCCACATGTTGAAGAAACTATATTTCGGTCCTCTGAACCCTCGTGGGGCTTAATGTATATGATGTGGTCATACTGATAAAGCCTGAGTGGACCGCAGTTCCAATGCAAATAGAATGGGACATTCCTGCTATAAGAAACCACATGACAGCTACCACCCTTCTGTTTTAAGACATTTCCGGCATTCATTTCGTTGTTTCGCATTCAAACAGTTAAAAAAGCTTGTTCCACGTAATGGTCGACCGTGTTTTTGCAGAAAACAATGTCAAAAGTCTACCACGTCTGGGAAATCCCAATCCCGACTACAAACAAAGCAAAAACTTCAGTTTATTTTCGAGCAAACTTGAAGAGCCCTTTAAGTCATTCTACCTTGCCTGCACTCCTCCTTTCCTTACCACTTATACTCTGCAATTTTGCAAAATATCTCCCCAGAGTGCTTGTAATTACTTGGAACCATTCCCCTCCATTGTAGCAAACATTTTATGTCCACTTTCGTCCACTTTGCCAACCATCAGCTGCATAAAAATACTGCACGTGTGCCAAGCAGCAATTGACCTTGCACATGTAATAACTCGGGTCCGCGTCATTGCTCCTGCTGACGTTACACTGGTGTGTGTGTGCTATGTATTACTTGGGGTGGAAGGGGGGTAGAACGGAAACTATTGCTCTGCACAACAGCACGCGTGTGATGCCAATTACACTTGCAGAATCCATTCTCGTGCACCACTTCATCAACAGCAGGCAGGCAAAATGACACAAAGACGTCAATGAAAGGATGGCGAAAATAAGTAAAAAGTAAACGGAATCAAAATAGGACCAAGGCGCGAGTAGTCCTCACCAAAACAAAAGTACAATTCCGAGACAGAGTCCATTGGACCCGGAGGAGAGTAAAATTCGTTGTCATCTGTCGGTTTTGATGTACGATTAGGGGAACAGGGGGTGCATACACCGCCGAGAAACAGGAAAAGAATCAACCAGGAGTGCCAACCACAATTTCGACCGTGCCAAGGATTTATTTATTGGGGATCCCCCCCACTCCTGTTGTCTGTCCGTTTGCCTTTGTTCAGATGCAGTTGTAATCCATCCTCAGCCAGCATGTGCCAACAGATGAGGAATTAACAAAGAACAGGCAGACAAAACGAAATAAGACCGAGAAAACAAAGAAAAGCAAAAAAAAATCGCATCTCTTTTTTTTTTTTAATAGCTCCTCGTGGGGCTGTTTTGAACGTTCTGTGTAATAAGACCTAAATGTGCGTGTGCACGTCTCGCTCCTTGGGATAGGACGAAGCGTCGATGATGATGATAATGATGATAGGTTGTCCTGCACCTTGTTTTTTTTTTTTTTTTTTTTTCTTTGGACATCTGCTGATTATATCAAGCACCTCCCCTTTGCAAAATTGGACAATCACTTTTTTTTTTTTTTTTTGAGGCGGAAGATGAACATTAAAACAAAGTGCTGCCAAATGGCAACACCTGCTGCTTTGTTGTCGCGTAATTCAATTTAAAAGTCCATCGATTCAATTCGAATTGAATGTATGTATGTACCTATGAAGCAAAATTGGTATAAAAATAAAAGTCAATTAAAATTGAAGAGAGCAAGGGAAAATCGATCAAATACCGAAAGATAAACCAACCACACCACACTACGCCAGCTCTGCGGACAGTGGCGTTCTGGGAGCTCTGGCGCTCAAATCAATAATGTTTTGTCATTCAATTAAAATTGTTCAAACAATTGGACATTCATTTTGTCGTCGTCTCCTGCTGCCTGCGCGTCTTTGTTTCCCGCATCCCCATCGAATGAGTGTCATTTGTTCTATGGACATTGACGATGTAATGAATCTACCTACCTAGGAGTCGTCTGACTGTTCGTGCACAAACGATTTTCCCATTTTCGTCATCTATTCACTTTCAACCCCACGAACCAAAAAAAAAAAAACACACAGAAGGGTGGAACAACTGTTTCAACCCTTTCTACAGTGTAGGCGAAAAGTTTGCAGAGATGTATAGTAGAGATGGGACACGACTAATTTTCGTGATGACGAGGTTTTAAGAAACCATTCAGGGTGCGATAAAATACGAGGATATTACTCAAAGCTATGGGACTGGATACGAAAAGATTGTGGGTTGCTAACTCCAATTGCTGTCTTCACTTCTAATAAAAATGAAAGTACGCCAGGCGCACCGGGCACAGACATACTTAGACCAGAAATGTGTCCGAAGTCCAGCTTCTGAAGGTAAACAAACAAATAGTTAATGTTTGGCGTAACACACCGTATAGAGCGTAGGTCCTAGCTACTCCTGCTTACACTAATGGAAGGAAGTTATGGTTTAATTCCATATTGGACGAGTTTTTCATGACATTTATTATTCCTCTTGGACGTTAGAGGTAGCACCATAAACAAATCACGATTAACCACGGCGTTTACGGCAACAGGGTACCCGACAATGTGATAAGCCACGTTACCAAGATTATCGAATAGGAATGCTTCCGATAAAGTTCTAGGAAAAATTACAACTTTTTGGACGAACCGATTAATGCTATTCCCATTTTCATCGAACTAAACTGATGGTGTGTTTGATCTAGTCTCAGTCAACTCAGTCTAGTCTAGTCACATGATACGGTCTTAAGTCTTCAATTGCTCTAGAGTTGTCCTACTAAATTGTACTTGTACTTAAGGAATTCTACGAATAATAAATTTTTAGTGAGCTTGTGTCTTACTCAATCTACACCTCAGACAATCAGGTGTCCCAGTGTGTCTTTGTTTGTTCCAATTGCCTTAACTGAAGTGGTAAGTGTTCCCTAGAGGAAAACTTCGAAAAGTCTTTAAGAAATTTCTGAATACAACACTTAACGTGGAGGTTAGGGAAGTCAAACTGAAAGCCTATAGAAGTTTCTGTGGACAGCTCATGGAAATGAAGGAAACCGCCAGGTTGTGTCAAGTCTTTTTCAAATACAATTACAGTCAACGTGGTCTCACTCCTAATCGTTCTTACACTAGCTTCATGAAGGAGGTCGAGAACGTTCTGTTGACCATGCTCCTTTCAGGTTGAAAAGTAGTTTCGTTTGAGCATGACGCCTTGACTGAAACGTCTGGTTCTAGGGCGACTAGACCAAACTGGATTCTTGCCATCCATAACTTAATCCTTAAAACTTATAACTCGTATGTATGAATATATCCAGTAATGCCAATGAAAGGTGGTAACATACTTTTAAGCCTCTAATGTGAGCTTTTGAGGCTTGCTTTTCTCAGAAGCATGTGCCATCTGTCAAAATTAGTTTTTATTCTCTAGTAACACAAAAGTTTTAGAGCTACCAGCCTGTCATCGTATCACTGCGTGTGAAATTGCAAATTTGAGACTAAACATCGGAAAGAATGCCGACGAGACTTGGCTATTACTGTGGCGACTGTCCTCCAAAGTGCTATCGTGATAGAAGTATCAGCAGACAGTCATAGCTTTCAGGACGACGAAGTTTTTTGTGAAAGAGCATAATAGCAAAAAATTCTTAATTTGCACAACTGCACAACTTTTGGCCGGAACACAGAAGACAGTACAAGTGGCTACCCTATGCCCGACATGTGAATCATTGAATACCCAACATGTGCATCGTGCCCCGAAGTTTAATATATGACAATGGAATTAGCCGTCCGTACTTCCGGTCCACAATTCACTTTACAAAACCATTTTCCCTTAGAACCAAAAACTAAAGACAAACCTCCGATTGGAGGGGGTGCCTAGCCGATGGGAACCTAGCTCTCCTATTGCAAGAGGGTCTTATAGGCTGTTCCTTGGAATATTGTTACACAAGCTGTGGTGGAGATGAAGGTTTCCATACATTGGTAAGATGATGAAGATAGTAGGTATTCCAACCGAGAAGGGCCACGTTAACAGCGCTTCTTTAGTTGCCAAGATCCTTAGTTTCGAACGATGCCAATGTCCACCAAGAACAACAACTGCTATGACACGACCCACAATTCACCAGAGTTGCGCTGGTTCACAAATTCTCTGAGAGAATCGTTGTGCCAGGCATTCTAAATTCATCGACCTAGATCCACTAATATCATGGACACATTCCACATCCCGATTCAGCCTCGACAAGAACACCTTGATTGTCTTACATATCTGGAAAGGATGCGGCTTTAAATTGTTTTGTGATTAGATTACAAGGCAAAATGTTACACTACTTCCTAAACCTGGCACACATATTCGCTAGGATAGAGGACCACCAATCAATTTTTTGACGCGGCAGTGGGTTAATAATGAGAGCCAAAACGAGGCTTGTACCATATAATTTGGGGGGATACACATGAGAAACTTTTATATTTCCAGTTAAAGACCACAATTTCAGGTTTGTGCTGGTCTTTTCTGTGAACGAAGGGTTTTATTGTAGCAATTATCCCTTACATCAAAAAAAAACACTGCAAACTTTCACTGCATACTGTAAATTTATCCCTTTTCGTTCTAGCCTTCCGACACCGTACAGAAAGAAAAAAACTTTGCCGACAATGGAATCATCATCATCGCCGTCATCAGAACAGCCCAACAGGGTCGGTCCTCCGGTTAGTCCTAGAGTTTCGTTCTCTATACGACTCCTTCATTGTTTGACAAGACCCAAAAGAAAACACACAAAGCACACACTCATGGACACACACCACCACTTTGAGTCATCAGTTCACATGCACGTTTGGAAAGTGGAAAATTCAAACACAAAAAATCATCGAAAATGATGAGTCTGCGTTCGCCATCGGGGTTTGTTCGGACAAAAAAGGAAAATAATAAAACGGCCGACAAATATCACTGAACGGCAATAACACCCCCTGTGTGTTTGTTTTCCAGCGCCGACATGGCATACGAAAAGAAAAAAAAAACTATGCGCCAGGCTATGTCGACAAGAGATGGGAGACAAGAAGCGAAGCAGTTTTTCTCAATTCATTCACCAGTGCACGCTCCCTCGGCATCGAATAAAAATAGAAAACATTTTGGAGTTCACTTTCCTCTCCTTTTCGTGTTCTTTGCCGCCATCGTCATCCTCATCGTCGTCTTCGTCGTCGTCGTCGTTTTTTTCCTCTTCGGGATATTTTCGACGGTTGGTGAGCGAAAAAATGTGAAAATCAGAATTTTTAGCCAACGCAACGCAAAGAAGGGGAGAGAAAAAGAGAGATCGATGACCTTTAAATAAATTTCCTCCTCGAGGAGAGGGTAGAAGTGCCGGTATGGGTGTGGTGGTAAGGAGATTTGCAAGAACTGCAAGATTACGGCGCCTGCAGGGTAGGTAATCAATTTTCGCCGGAAACAGCAAAAAAAAAGGGATAATCACAAGGATATTTATCAATGTCGATCAGAAATCGGGATTCTGTAACCGGAGGTGAAATATGAGACACTTTGGAAGGTTAAACTTTTTTCAAGAGATACAACCACGATGCGTATCTATGGATTGTGCTTCCGGGGTAGGCTGTATGAGGTTAGATTAGTGACATGATGAATATTTCGCACAGCGGTAGTCGTAATGACAATGGCAGCTATCAGCATTTAAGAAAGGCTACTACACGTTACTACTTTGACATATATTTTGGAGTTTTAAAATGTAATTCCTTTTTTAAATGTTCTTTTAAATGAATCAGTTCATAATGACAACTGTGTTCAATTTCAACTTGTTCACTACAGTGAATTGCGTAATCGCTGATGTTTTGACAGATGAAAAGCGAAAAAGGAATTCTCTTAAGGAGAAGTCTCCATTCCTCCATTTTGTGGCCATTCTAGAGTTTTAAAAACACCAACAAGTGATTCCTAAAAGAAACATATTGGCAACAAAATTCTTTAAGACCTAGACCCAAGACAGTTAGTCACTGTCGTTACATCACTGCCACAGTTGCTCATTTCTAAAGCGTTGACACGTTGAGAAGATTATTGATTAAACTGATATAACTTCCGAAAAACCTTGTGAATCACCTAACCAGTCAATTGTTTCTGACTCACTCGTGTACAAGTAAAAGAATAAAATAAAATAGAATAGACGCGACGTCTGCAAAAACGAAGAACGGAACAACGTTGTAGTGTCACAATCGAGCCTGAGAATCTGCATGGAACAACAGTGTTATTAAAAGGGCATCCGGTGACAGGCAGAAGGAACCATTCAACTTAAGTAAAGACAGCTAACACTTCCGAGCTGAGCTATTAAAATCAACAAGAGATGATTTGACGAGAAGCATACACCACTTCATATGAAATACCTCATAACTTCCTTTGAGCTAATAGGAAGATCTAAGATCCATTGCGAAGGAGTCCTTTCGGTTGCTTTGAAATTTCATGAAAATTGTAATGGGCATAGAATCTAGCTTTACATTAACGACAAGCTATAACGAATGCAAGGCAACCGGTGACGTACCACATGGCTCTATGCTGGGTACCCTAATACAGAGTATTATGTACGATGGCGACCTACGCCTTCAAATATGTACCTAAGGAGACGGAAATTCTGGCTTTGTTGAGGGCACCCTAACGTTGTCGTTAATGTTAAATGGGAGAAATGCGCAGAGGTAGAGGAAGAAAAGATTATCAGATATTAAGGGATCTCATTGAACTCAGACCGGGCTAGTAGAGACAGTTAGTTAAAGCACGTACCAAATGAAGATGCTTGATGATTGAGACCCAGATTCATTCCAAACTGTAGCACCAACTATGTGTTTATGTACATACTTTATGAAAGAGCAGATTTGTAACGTTTCGCATCGACTTCCTTGGGTTGGACTGATACTAGGTAAGACAGCAGTGATTGGATGACAAATTAGCAGGTGAATATACACGATAAATCCTACACCGCAATTCCAGAGCCTATGCGTCATGGTTCTTAATCGTTTTGACATTTCAAAGAAAGGAATGACCCTACAGTTTTATTACTGAATCCGAACAGCGTAATTGGGAAGCTTCTCAAAGCACTCATTACTATCCGAGATCAAAAGAATGTTTGCCAAAGGTGAGAGTGTGCAAAATTTGTTTAGACTTTTCTGAAATTCCAACAATTCTAAAGTCCAAAGCACTAACTATCCACGCGGGAAAGAATCTTATTTCCTGTGTGCCTTAAACTGTCTGACCGGGATGGAATAAGGCTTCCCCCCTCAAATTGAACGAAGTAAGATTGAATGTTCAAAACGTTTGAAACGAACTGCGGAGGCTAAAAATGAAGATTCAATGAAAGCCCCTGGAAATGCCAAAGCAGCAATCATTGTTACCAAGCCCCCAAGCTAGTAAGTATTTTGAATTGAAGTTCGGACTTTGGAAAAAGGATAAAGTGCTCACTATTTGCTAACGCTTTCACTGGATGTAAATTATTCGTGTTCACAGAGAAAAAGTCCTTGAAGCTAAGCTTAAATATTAGGTGGAGAATATCAATTCAATTTTGACAAAAACGGATGACAATGGGATTTTGGATTTTTGGACAGAAGCCATAATTTTCAGAAGTTTACCATTTCAAGTTAAAGAAAACACTTTCAAATTATGTTCAAAATGGCTCACAGCATTGTAGTGTTCTGTAGGATCAAATCGGTAAACACTAGGCGGTGTCTATAGGTCACAGACTTTTAGAATTTATTGTAAGCCTAGCCAGCCTAGATTATATGTTGTGTTGAGAAGAATAAGTCTTTAAGTCTTCAACTTCAACAAAGATCTGCTGACATATGGGAAGGAACTGCTTGATTGAAGAGCTCCAAAGGATGAATAAAAACATATCGGTGAGGACTAGCCTAGAAACCATCCTTAGGTAGAACGGGTTCCATTGAGCCCGGGGAGAAATACTTCTCCATTCTGTCAAATGTAATGTAGCCTCAATCTAAACCCGGAAAAAAGGAAAACTGAACTGCAGTGAGTCACTTAGAATGTGTCCTATGTACAGCACGTGTTGTGGAAAGCACCAATTTTCTTAGCCTTTGGACTGACAAACCCTTCAAGACAAGCAACCTCTTTTTAAATCAGAGCGACAGTCTAGCAACAATCCAGCTGTGAGAAGTCTTTCGCCAGCACATGTCGTAAAGAGATCCGCCCAAGAACTCTACACTGCTCCCTAATCTAACAAAGTACCCACTCAAGACTTTTCCTACCACAAAATCTCACCCAAATTAGCGAAGATTCACATTTCACTTCCCATTCAGTTGCAACTGCTGATTCACACCCCATGTCGTGTGCTCCTTTGGACCCATTTTTGCTATTCAAACGCCAGCCACACTCAATTGCAAGGAATCCAAATCCCCAATCCCTTTCATTGCATTGAAATTGCATCATTTCCAGCAGCAAATGACGTTGCACCTAACTTTCCACTTTTCCCCTTGATGACAACCTGCACAGCGTAATACGCTTTGCATTGTGTCCCCTGTTCTCAACACGTTTCTCTCGAATTTTTAATTAAAAGTCCTGTCGTGTCTGTCTCCGACGAATATAGAAGTACTACAGCAGCTGTTCTATTCGGGATGCAGCATCAGTATCCCATATTGGCATTCTCTCTATCACCACCCCGAAATCCATTTTCGGTTGATCTTCATTATTAGGAAGAGCCTTCAATCCATTTGAACTAGAGGACAACCCCTCAATCTGTTGTCGTTGTTTCTGCTGCATTTTATACCACACACTACCACACGGCACACTATAGCAAACCAACGTAATCCGAGATCCGTACTCTATTCCATCTACCACCAACGGAATACGGCACACCATCATTGGACGCGTGGATCCAGTTTGCTTTCAGCAGAAAGTGCATCTCAAACAGCAGGGACCTGAGACCTTCTTCCTTCATTCCATGCCCGCCCCGGTCCGTAGTCTTTGTTGTATTAGAGTTGCGTATCCGATGGATAACACAACACACACTGAAGTTGCAGCTGTTGCCATTTCGTTTGTCGGATTTCTATGGGCGAGCTAGGGCGGAGGATTCTGTTTTTTTTTTTTGATTTTTTTGAATTTTTTTTCTCAGGACTTGTTTTTTGTTTTATTTTGTTTTTCTGCTTTACATTAACGTTTTCTTTTTCCTATTTTTTGTTATGTCTATGTGGTCCTCTCCTTTTGGAGTCCCTTCGTTTGGTTGTTCGTTTATGTTTTCTGTTCAGAGATGTGCGTTCCCATACGGGTGCTTTGCAAGTCAAAGGAATCCGTATGCTGTTTCATTTTATTTTTTGTTTGTTGGTCTGTTTATTGTTGCTTTAAGTGGAAAACCAGTTGCAGACAGGTAGTGAGGTAGGTAGTAGGCATCGATATAGCGCAGTGGAGTAGCCGAGAACAGCAGCACACATGTCCTGAGAGGAAAATTTAAACAAAAATAAAAATCCGTGTGTGAAAGAATACACAACAGAATTTTGCCGCGGAAACGCTTTAGATTTGGCTTTCGAAGGGAAAAAACACCGTATCCTGCACGAGAATTTGAGGAAATATTCATCGTTTAATGTTGGCCCGTATTAAAGTTTCATAGAGTCGTGAACCCTAAAGGTTGGTCCGCATCATCGGGGCTGCATTAATATTTAAGCACTCAAATTCAGGAGAATTCGTGAAACTTTAAACAGAAATCAATCTGGGTTCTCCTTTGGGAGAATAGTTGATAACATTTGTGTGCGTTAGGTCGTAGGCAGAGCAATCAATGACATTTCCAGAGGGTCATCAACCAATCAACCGTTGGCAAAGGGACATCTGATAATGACAGGTGTTGGAAGGGTCATCACTAAAAATTGTTGTGTTTAAATTCAAGGACTAAAATCCTGGGTTTGATCAGATTACAAAAAAGGGTTATTGACAGCCTAAGTGTGGAAGGGAACTATATTAATGGATAGTGCTGTGTTGTTTGTATGTCACTGTCTCATACGTACATATGTATGTATGTATGTACATCTTGAGACTCCTATCGCCGCGTTGCACTTTGCACGTTCACCGATAATTATTTTCAACAACAATTCCACTGACTCCTTGTTTCCCAAAGGAAATCGAAGAATAACAAAATTGGAAATAAAAATCGGTGAAGGATCCGGAAGAATGCACCACCATTATGTACTCGTATAGTTATAGCTTCTGTTTGATGGTCGCATAGACGTCGTGGATGATGGTCATAAGGAGTTGCCGCAATACGGTCGAATTCTTACCACAGATAGAGATAGCGTTAAGGATAAGGTCACTGTGGATAAACATTTTTAATTATCTCATCTATTTCAAATTGTTTATTTCCTAAGCCTTCTTTTCGAATAGAGGCTTCGAGTTGTAGATTAAAAGCTTCTGGAAAAAGATTTCCTGAGACTGAATTCCAAAGAAATCATCTTAACAAAAATAGTTTTGGTAAAGCGATGCTTACGCAGTTACCACAAATATGATAGCCCCTAGCAGGGTACCTAGTAGAACACATAAATTACACTTGTTTAGAGTTCATTCCATTGAATGCTTTGGAAACATTTGCTAAGTCTGCTACCAGGATTAATTCTGCAGGAACTTATATTAAGTGAACTGCTCTTAAATTTTTTTGGGGGCCAAGTTCTTAACGGGAAAATAATACTCAAGCCTTGGACTGACTTGTGCTATGTGATTTATACCTGAGAAGGGCCATGAGAAGGAGAAGGACTTTAAGCATGTTCTTAACATTTTCATCTTTGGCAGGTTCATTTTACTCTTGCATGCCTCGTATATGGTCCAACATTGAAAGCTGTCCGGACAACTATAGTACAGAGTCTTTCAATAACTGCATTTGACAGCTGATTGTGGTTATGTTTGAAATGACAGCACTATAATTCTGTGATGATTGTGTTCAGTCATAGTTGTCATTTAATTTCAACAATGCATCCATATTGTGAAAATTCATTGAAAAGAAAAAGAATTTTCTCTATTTGTAAAACGATGCGCAATCTGCATGGAATTTATGGTCGATATGAGTATTCTGCCGAGAGCGCAAATTCCAGGAAACCGGTTCAGTTGCTAATCGAGGAGTGCCCGTGCTTCGACGCAACCCTCGATCGAATGAAAATGTTGCTTCGGAATGTGCGTGAAATCCTAAGCCGCCCAATATGTCTTAGTTCATAAGAAATAAGATTTTCTTGAACTCGTCGAAGTTTACGAAAAGACTTGCGTTCATACAAGATTCAATTGAATCAAAAACTAAAGCCACACGGCCACAGCTTGTGTCGGTCTTTCGCTGGTTGAGACTCTGAGTAGTTGGAAACGGATTCCAATTTTGTTTCAAAAATCATCATTTTAAGTTAAAGGGTTCGACAATAATTAAGATTGATACCAATCCACATTATGTAGCCCCAGGAGCTTCCTTTGAATCCAGAAGAACTCACTGTTTGGTGTCACAGTTTGCTTCTTGATTTCCAATGAAACACAAACATTTTAAGAAAGATCTACTCCGTCCAAAAGTATATCAAGCGGAGGCCACCCACTAAGGTCGAAGAACAAACAAGTTCTCTTCCTATGAATGACTGATTCGGAATCTATATCTTTCTCAGGTCATCCCTCCATTTATTAGGCTCATTTTAAGTTCGTTGACATGACGTAAAAGAAAAAAAGTGCAAAGGACGCTACCTTGATGCACGCCGGCAATGGACGGAAATTTCTTAGTTATTCCTTCCGTGGACCTCACAGTGGTTCTCGAGTTCTCGTTCATGTTTCAGAATAATCTCATATGTGTAATTTTCTAGACCTTTTGTGGCCTAAGTGTTATCCATATGGGATCCAGGCAGATCTTTTGAAGATCCAACAAATCCGCATTTATAGTCGTCCAGCGTAATTATTTGACAAAGCCGGGCGTTTATCACTAATTACTTACTTACTGAAGTGGAGCCAAAGTTCTGGGTGAACCTGGGCCTACTAGCATCTTAAAATTCTTTTAAGCAGTTTTGACAGATTTTCGCACCTGCTGGCGACCATTTTTGTCCAAAAATTCTGCAACAATGTTGTCTGGTCATCTCTTTTTTTCTTTTGTAATGTAGACATTTAATAAAGGACATCGTTCAGCCCAATACTACAGCCACTGTGGCGAATTGCTTTATCTTTAGTCAACAAATGGCCTTGAGTATCATCAATGCACTTGAAGGCAACGGAATTCCCTTCATCTTGGACGAAGATTTTATAGATAAGAACTCGACTATTTGCTCTTGTCGATCGTAAAGATATTTGATTCCCGCACGAGCATGAGGCAGCACTCTCCTTGCGAATGAGTTTACTACATCGATCATATTCGCGATATAGGCGAGCCTTTTCTGCTGCTCCAAATAAAAGAGAACAACTATTTAATTCATCCATTGCACATCTCCTTATATGCTTAGGTTAGATTTCAATTATTGCTAGCGTATGCTTTAGCCCACTCAATGACCACCTCTGACTAAACTTCTCACATGCTCGTATTAGCCACAAATAATGGGAAAAGATTTTTGAACGTTTGTTTTATTTGGATTAAAAAAAAAGCAGCATCTCCGTTTTTTAGCCAAACCGCCAAATGTGTCAATAGTGCCCCTTAGGACATGATTTAAACGTTTAGTCGGTGACTCATTATACGATTACATCCAAAAAATGATATGTCTTTCCAATTCTGATGGATCTTTATGAGTTAACAACCACGGATTCCGAGTTAACGATTATGCATGCAGAATTTTAATCATTCTTCCGGTTTCATGTGGGTATGCGGATACAAATTTACGGCTTCTAATAAATAGCCGAACAGGAAAAAATGATGGGACTATAAAGCAGGGAGAACACAGAAGAATTCCTTCAAAAAAACATAGTTTGCTGTGTAAT
Organism: Blera fallax; assembly: GCA_946965025.1. Taxonomy (NCBI): domain Eukaryota; kingdom Metazoa; phylum Arthropoda; class Insecta; order Diptera; family Syrphidae; genus Blera; species Blera fallax. The sequence goes on along the minus strand of OX337245.1, from coordinate 63,595,874 downwards.
TTATCAAGGCATTGTGACAATATTGTCTGTGCTTTCTTTGAGGATGTAACTCTGATATTTTCCACTGCTTGGATTGATCTTTTCACTCCGGGGTGTTGGGGTGAACAGAAAATCGTAAAAATCCGCTTAAAACAACTCAAAGCAACCACCCCAAAAAATCCAAGTTCGTTGACAATAATATTTTGCGGCCGTTTCTATGAGATGTCTATAGTCTCAGCTATCTGCCCAGTTTTTATTATTTGGTCTGCCATAATCGTATTCAAAATTGTGTCATTTTCTTCTCTAACCGAAGCTGGTGACATAAATGCATGTCTTGCATTATCAAAGAAGATGTGGGATTCAGTACATTCAAAGGCCACACTGGTCACTTGCTCTCAGAGAACGGAAGATAAAATCGAAAGCTCACCAGCTGCCGGTACGCACGAAATGAAAACAAGAACTTTTCTTTACGGAAAATAGACCGCATGTCCGATCATATACAGAATCGTCAGAATTGCTTCTGATGTTCATCCACGCATCTGTGGTGTAGTAGGACATCAGCTATGTCTAGAATGCTGACCTTCATATCTACGAGAAGACATATGACATATTTAAAAGTGTTCTAAAAGGCGTTGTGAAGGGCCTTAACCAAACATTGTTTTCGAAAAACCCACAAGACAAGAACAACACAACTCGAAAGCAATGTACCGGATGTCATATAATCCGACAATTGACGCTAAGATGTCCCAGATTATAAGCTGTGGTCGGGGTTTGCTTTTCTCTACCACCAAATATTGTGTCCTTACAACGTGACTATGTATGCAGCCTGGCCTATCGAACACAATTAGTTCACAATTCATGCGTAAACAGCCTAAATTAAGTTTTTGTCAACGACAATTCACCCCTGTTTGAAAAAAAATACTCGTACTCTCTTCAAAGGTTAAGCCCGCATATGGTGCATTACTTTCCGAATTTGTTTAACAATTAGAAAGAACTCGCATCACAATTACATTCCCGGTATTACGAGTATTTTAATGAAAAACCGCTCTCTACAAGGGAGGTTATAGGTTTTTAAACCTACACCACCCGAAGGGTTAATGTAATTGTTTCCAATCCGAAACGCATTACAGGGGTTGATTGACATGACATATGTATGTATGTATGAAAAACTTACCATACTACTCCGAATGCACCGTAACCAATTGGACGATCAGGTTGGACATCTAATGGAACTGCTGGTGGCTGATAATATGGTGCTGCTGCGGCCAATATGGCACCCTGAGGTGCTCCACCGGCGGCGCCACCTTGTACTAATGACATTGAAACGCTCATCGAAACCCGGGATTGCTTAGCGGGGCCACCAACGGCCGCCATCAGCAATATTCCATACAAATTTAAAACACGATTTGGGTTAAAACTTTTTTTTCTCTCTTTTTTTCTATTTCACAAAATGCACAATTTTTTTGTATTTCACTAAAAAAAAATTTCACTTTTCACTTAGAAATTGCAAGCGGGGATTGGACCAGCTCCTCCGCTTCTACAATGAGCACACTAGAGACAAACGATGACGATTTTACAATAAAAAAAAAAAAAAAAAAGGAAGATGAAAACTTTTTTTCTTAACTTTTCCTTCCGGTAGAGGGTCGCAAATAGCAAAATGCACACACGATTCGGAGATTACTTATTTTCTCATTAAACACCGAAGCGGCACGGGGGCGGGAGACACACAAGAATTAAACGCCAAAGAAAAGGAAAAAATATTTTATTTATTTCTTTTTTTTTCCACCGGTATATTGACGGTCAGTGTCCCGTTCAGCAGCGCGTCTTCTTCGGTTCTACGTACAGAGAGCGAATGATCCTGTTACAGGAAAATTTTCCTCAAATTCTCTCACGATTAAAAATTACCCATACTGACGCACAAAATGTAACAGTAACAAAAAGAAAAAAAAAAACAAAGAGAACTCCTGTTTTGTGGAGACTCCTTTGTTTGTTTTATTGCTCGCTCTCCCCTCTCTTTCACACTTTTGCTTCTCTCTTTTCCTCTCTTTGAGGCGAAGGATGATGAATAAATTAAGTTCTTGCACCGTTAATTATGCGTTTTAATTGGAAGAGATGAGCAGAAATACCACGAAAAACATGTGTTTTGCTTAGATTTGTATTGATTTCCCCACAAGCAAAGCAAGTTAAGTCTCCTCTATTTTACTCTCTCTCTCTCTCCAACAATCACTCTCTGTTGATGATGCGTGTAGTTCTACTGTTCCCGCGATGATGGACTGATTTATCAGAATTAGTGTCAACCATAAAAGCAAACTTTTTTTTAACTTTATCAACTTTTTTTTTATGGAACCGGGAGAAAAAAGGACAATGACATCCCCCACAGAAGCAAGAAAAAAAAATACACAGCACCTTTTTTCCGTTTCTCTTAGGAAAGAGCAGACATAGGCGTACTCTCGTCTCTCGGCAGACAGTTAGAAACAAAACTCTCCCACACTCTCTTTATGTCGCTCTTCGCAAATATCACAAAACACTTGACATTTCTAGTTTTTCCCGAAAACTGTATTTCGATCTTTTCCTTGTCTTTTTCCGGCGATGATTGGAATAAAACGCTTGCGAGGCGAAAGCTGAGCACACATTTAATTTTGCAATTTTTACAATTCCGTTTATTTTTCACTCATTTCATTTGCTTCTGACGAGACAGTGGAGTTGGTTAGTGGTGCAGTAGACAAGAATTTCTGTTCCAATTAAAGTCGTTATTCCAGTTAATTTGCAAGGGATTGTACAATAAGAGGAGAGGAAAAAAACAACTATTCTGTGGGGATGTGTGTGATTGTGTTTCTAACTGTTCTAAGTTAAAATTTCGTTTCTTTTGTAACTTTTTTTCTTTCCCGTTTTATCAATCAGCTGCTATTGCACTACTGCACGCACGGTGCGAAACTCAAACACTGAACGGGAGAATTTTCCAAACGAACAGAGATAGGGCATTGTTTGATTTTTTCGACAGAGTTATGTATAGCGGACTTTTTCTATTTTACGCTTCGCAATTCGCGACAGAAGGAGATGGATAGTAGTCAGTGGTTGTTGGTCAGTGGAGACTAGGGATGGGAAAATGAACTAGAGGAAAATGAAATGGTTTCTCGAAGTATGTAGTAGATTTACAAAGAAAATCAAATTCACAGAAAGTGTACTTTTTTATCGTTAGGTTCCTCTAGCAGTCGGGGACGAATTGAAGTTGAAGTTTGGATCCACCAAACTATCGAACAAAATTCAGGAAATAACACATATTTACTTAACCTTAATCGGCAGAACAACACTAATCGATAATCTTTAACAGTAATTTATATTTTAATTGCATTACAAATTTTGTTGATGCCAATGTCGTTAAATGTACATATGTACATATACGAGAATCGGCTTAAGTGCAATTTTCGTCAGAATTGAGTTGATGGTGTTATATTGTTGTACTTCGTGAGTACTATCTCATGAAACTCTGTTTACTTCTGGAAACAGTTACGTTCTTTAAAGAACCAGTAAAGTTATATACCACGTTGTGGAAGAACGACAGCACAAGGCCACACTGCAGGGCACTGCAATATTACGAGTATGGGTCAGTAAGTCCCTGAAAATTTAAATAAGGAACACTCTTTTAGTCAAAAAAAAAAAAATATTTTATTTTTGAACATAATCTCCTTTCAGCTTGATACACTTCGTCCAATGTTTCTCCAATTTTTTGATGCCCTTCAAATATAATATGATTTCTAAAGGCCCAAAAAAATGCGTTTGCTCTTACCACTGAGCCACTTTTTCATGTTTGAAAACAGGAAATAGTCGCAGGGGGCTAAATCTGCAGAATATGCTGGATGAGGGAGCAATCAGTAACCTAATTCATGCAATTTCGCCATTGGGACTGCGCACTTATACGCTGGTGTGCGTCTGTTTCAAATAGCTGTCACAACAAAACTATTTGACAGATCTGTCTGAAAATGTGGGTGTGTTCTTTTAAAAGATGCGTCCGAGAGTAATAACTGTCATGAGTAAGCTTCTCAATTCACCTTTCGGATATGGCTCTACACTTTACATCCCTTCCATTTGTATGAAAAAATATAAAACGCACAACACGAATGGTCGCGAGAAGCTAGATCCTAGCATACGGTTCGTTGCGCCAAGTATGTATTTGTATTTATATTTTTAACTGTATCTGTTTTCTGTAAAAGACCTTTTATATTTGAATCATTTGTACAGCCCCATGACTGAATACCACAAAATTGATTTAATTTTTTATTGATAGTTCTGACTTTGCTCGTAATAGACAGTTTAGCTTGTAGTGCTTGGTATTAAGCTTCGTAGCTTTTGACTTAACGTGCTCCCTTCATCCTAATTTGTAATCGAGTGTCAAAATATTTTAACGTGTTAGCATATGAAATCTGGTTGTTGTTTGTTTTGAAAGATGGGAGGTTAGAGCGTTTATTCAGATATGTGGAATTTATTATCTTGTATTCATCAAGCTTTATTCTCCACATCTTTGCCTTACAATGTTAGTGGTCCTCTATAACTTTGCGTTTGCTTCTGTACTTTTCATCGTTAGTAGTGCGATGTCATTACCAAACGCAGCAATTTTAGCTTTTTGTGGTGTTGGTAGGTCGATAGTGCATAAGAGGTACAAAATTAGTCCTGCCTAATCATCTTCATATTTCCGCCTTTCAGAGACCTCAAAATTTCAGTAAACCGCTGCTGCAATTGTTGCTGTATTTGGGAAATAAGTCCTCGATTCCAATCTTTATCGAATTACTATATGCGCAGCGTATAATATGTGTGCATATGCTCAGCATAGAGAAGTAACAACTCCAGAATTCTAAAATCGATTTGATTATTTGGCCCCGATTGAAATACACTCATTATTTACTTGCTCACTTAAATGGCGCTAGAGTTTGGGGTGGACCTGGGTCTCAACGAACCAGCCTCTCCAATTAGCCCGGTCCTTAGCTAGCTTCCTCCAGTTGCGCACCCCAAGTTGGTTGAGATCCTTTTCTACTCAACTGTCCGAGCATTGGTTCCAATTCACTCTACGTGTCTAGCCATCCCAGATCAGTATTCTTAGTTGCTTGGAATAGGACTTTACTACTCAAGTGCCTTCTTAGCGAAAAGAAACACCGATTGGCAAGAGTTATGTCTTGTTTGATCTCTGCGCTGATGTTCAGAGCTATTACTTCACCAGACGGAGCAAAAGTTAGGCTTTGTGTGGTCGCACAATATGGCAGATAAAATCTTATACGCGATGTTGAACAGTTCTTCTATAATTGGCGCAGTTAATGGGGTCTCCTTTGTAGTTACGAAGTAATTAATTGCCTCAGAATTCTTGAACACTTCATAGATTGGAAGTTATTTATTAAAGATGTTACTAAATGCAATTAAAATGAAGTTTTCGAAAATGTTGACATAAAAAACAGCAAAACGAACACCTCGCGCCATTCTTTGCAAACGAAAACAGTTTGAGAGTGTTTCCCACAAAATTAATGGAGCTTCCCAAAATTAAAACGTCCACTTGGCTACTGTTTTATATATTTGTTTATTTAAATATGTTATTTATATTATGCAGTGCTAAATTCACATAGGAATGAAACTATAAGAAAAAGGAAACGAAAATATATATATATGTGTAGTACATGTTTGTTGTAATATACCTAGAAGCCACAAAGACACTTGTTAGATAGAGAGTTAGAAACAGAAATTGCGGGCGTTGTTGCCGTGACCACCGGGTGAAATAGATCCACAAGCTTACTGTTGCTGCGTAGAGTTTCCATTCCAAGTGTTGTTTTCATCATCGGAGTCCTTTCGTTGATCTGATAGGCGATGAATGTTGGAACCGCCAACCCGACGATAGGCTCCACCTGTTGAGTTAGCTGTTGCTATTGCCTCCTTTGAGGTGGATGGCCCGTCTTTTGTTAGAAGAAATCGGTCTAGGTTACGCTTCTTAGCCCTACAATAGAAGTCAATTGGGTGAGTACGACAAAAAAAATGTTCAATAAATTTTTAAATAACTTACAAATCATTTGCATCGATCCGCTCCTCGTTGGCGCGCTTTTGTGCTCCTGTGGTAGATGGGCGAGTGTCTGCTTCTCCATTGTTGCCGCCGATTATGAAATTTCGTAGATACCCAAAGACAGCCATGACAGGCGATAGTAAAGCCCAGAAAATCGTATTGAAAACGTTGATAATTCCACCGGAACGTGCGACCACAGCAGATGGGCCACTGCTTGCTTTGGCAATGACTAGAATGACAGCGTTTGGGCACAGCCCAAGAGCTAGTAGTGTTTGTGTGTCGTCTTCTGAGGTGAATTCATGCTTTGGGAATGTTGTAGCGAGAGTGAAATCCTTGATTCCTGTGCCCTTGATGACCTCTACCTTGACGTAGGCCCGCACAGTGGCGAACGTGTCTGAGCTCTCAAATGTTTGTGTACTTGTTTCACCATTCGGGATGCGAAACTGAATACGAGACATGTCTAAGTTATTAGGCGGATTCACTGTCGTTGGTGTTGTGGGCTGTGTAGTAGGTGTTGCGGGCACAGCAGCTGGAGTGAATTTTTGTGCCCGTTCTGCTCGATCACTGGCAATCTGAGAGAGGATGCGTTGCCGGGCGGCTTGGTCCTCCATGCGATCGCGTCGAATGCTTTCCTTTAGATCCTTAAAATCTTGTTCCTTCTGCCATTGTTGGACATTTTGTGTATTTTTGCTATCTTTGCGACGATTCAGCTCACGGTCGCGTTCCTGTCGGTCCTGTTCGGCTTGTTTTAGTTTTTGTCGTTCCTCGGTGAGTTGTTTAGCTTGTTCCGTCTTAGCGGCGATTACCCCTGGATTCTCTTCTGATGCAGGAGGCGTAGTCGAAGCAGAAGTAGGAGTGGGAGCTGGTGTAGGAGGAGTGGTAGTAGTAGTGGGAGGTGGAGAAGGAGTAGGAGCTGGAATAGGAGGAGTAGGCGATGTAACCACATGAATCTCAGAAGTAATAGTAGACTCTGGAGGAGTAGCAGGTGGAGTTGGTACACTAGGAGGAGGTGTTGAAATAGGATCGTCGGAAGTCAACATAGGGACAGTTTCACGAGTCTCGTTAGAATATCTTCCTTTTTGGAAACAAAAGGCATCTTTTTCTAAATTGATTTCTTCGTTTTCTTTATTTGCAGGAGATCCTGAAGCGATTTCTGGTTCCACAGAAGCAGCAGATTCTGTATCTGGGACAGAAATAGCAGTAGGCTCTGTAGAAGATGGAGTTGACTCCGAAGGTATAGACTGTTCAACTGGTTTTGGCTCTGAAACTGGTTCTGGTAATGAAACTGTTTTTGGGGCTGTAGTGGGTGAATCATCTTTTATAAGAGTTTCATCTTTCTTTGTCGATGAACTTGGTTTTGAGACTTCCTCTACTGTTTTCTTTTCACCTGAAATAAATGCAGCTGAGGCGGAAGCCGCGCTCTTGTTACTTTTACCGGTTATTTTCAAAACATTTTCGATTTTCTTGTCCAATTCATCACTGGATGCAATAATGCCAGTGGCAATCTCCAGTGGTGTTCCATTCTTTCCAATAAAAAACAGCGATGGACTGGGGACAATTTGATCTGTAAAGAGAAATGAGGAAATGAAGGCGAATTAACACTTCTTGTTAGTCAATCGAAAAATCGCACGGCAAAAAGTCTGAGTGCGAAAAAAGATGACACAAAGCGCGTAATACTTAGGATTCTCGTAGGGATTGCTAGTTTAACTGCTAAGTGTTTCATAAGCTAAAATTCAAAAGAGGACGACAATAGTATTTCTTGCACTTTGTGTTACAGTACTTAGTTGACGAGGGTCCTAACTAAAAGCCCTATCAAGTGAACTCAATCTTTAGCTAACTGACTCCTAGTTACACTCATACGTTTTCCCCGTTCATAGAACTTTTGCTTTGCTTTTGTTCTTACCTTTCGCTTATTCAGAAGACCCTAGTTAGAGTAACTACAAGCAGTTAAAGAGTTTATTTATCCTTGATCAACTTTATTTTGGCTATGTCATATTATTGTCTGCAATCGAGTCATCTGTATATTGTTTAAACACGAGCTAGGTTAGGTTAAAAAAGTGTACGTTAGAGAGCTGCACAAACCACGGAAAGCGCCTTCTTGGACGAAAGGGGTGCTTATCCTTAATAAGATTGGACTTGTATTCTCTTAAAGGCGGTTTTTATTACACTGAATTCTAATTATTCGGGTCACTTGGAGCCGGAGTGGAATCTGATAGATTTATATGCGTCAATATCTTGCAGACCGTTTAGGTTGCTGAAGAAGTACTAAGTGCTTGTGGACTTTTCTTTACGGCTTATGCACAGAAAAAAGAATCCCTATATCATAAGTGGTGGAAATTTATTATGAACCGCAAATTAATTAAGTATACATAAGCTCACACTGTAGAGCGACCGTTCGTATGATTGTCTTAGAGGCCGTTCAACAAGCGGGTTGCTAAACTATGTAACCCACCGATTGGTGTTACTACGGAATAATATGGCGAACCGTTGGTCTTAAAAGCAAGCTAGTTTGCTATGAACTCCCCCACTAACTCTGCAGTTGAATGAAAATTTCTTATTCCGGAAAGATTAATTCAAGTTGTGGTCGATGGTGTGTGTTCCGATAACTTTGCTGTAAATACTGGTGGCCCACAAGTGTCTATTCTTACACGAGACTTATTCTTTTCTTTATTAATGATTTTCAGTGCCAACAATTAAAAAGATTTTTCGTTTCCCAGGCAACAGCGCATTTATAGATCACCTTACTCGTCCAACATGTCCATGAATGCCCAGACCTCACATTATTAGTGATACGTCCATACCAGTTTTTAAATAAAGGTTTGTAGAATATTTGCGGTGGCGAAAAGTAAATTTAGTTAACCTCAATGCAAAGAATACCATCTCCTCCTTTTCTAGAAAGAATACGTCTACTTTAGGTACCCTAGATATAAAGTTATAAAACTCATCAAGACCATGTATCTTCACTGTGGAACTTGGCAACACCAGCTATCGAAAGATCCATGAAATCGAGTTCAGGACAGAGACATACTTGATTCGCGTAGCTCCTTCATTTGTACAATGCACAGGAGGTGGAGTTATGCTCAAGCGTTTGAAGTTCGACTCAAATATTATTTAACTATGTGGTCATTATCAAGAAATGAGTTGCTACATTGGCCCATCATTATAGTATCTACTCGCATATTACAAACCATATCATAGTGAATGTTTTGAACGACTCAATGAAACCAGATAGAAACACTATCTTCGACCGTTCTACCAGACAAACTAAAACGGTTGACCTTGCAATCACGGAAATCTAACAGAATTTATTATGTTACATAACAAGCAAACTAGAATTCACTCCCAGAAGTTTGGAATCTGAAGCATCTACAGATATTTCGAGACACTATTATTTCAGCGTTCTATGATGTTCACCTCTCCTGAGATTGTAGTTGCTTTTACCCACTGAAAGATTTTCTGTAGACCTCCTCTTAATGAGTGGATTCAGTCACATCACCGACGATTCCAGATTTTGTTCGGCAAAGCCAAAGTTGTAGCTTTTTTTATCCTTGTAGATTATGACTGATTGAAGTCGTTTCTTTCTTTTTTAGAAGTCAATTAGGTTAAACTCGTAACAAAAGTTTGAAAATTAGACCTTTAAGAGTACCACAACAACGGTTGCCAATTCTGAGTAACTAATGAAAACAAGGGGAGGAGTCCAACTATCTACTGTAAATACAGTAATGCATGAGACGTCTGAGTTAAAAAAAGAACTACAACAAATCGATCAAGTTGTGAAAAGTACCTGGTACCTGAAAGCTATGACAGAATTCAATAGATTACGGAAGAGAGTAATATGGTCGCCTTTCCTACTAAGTTTAGCAGATGCAAACGGCCCACTTTTGTAATGCAACAAAAATACTTTGTTGGAGTGTGAGTTACTACGTCAGGCATATCCACTTGACCTTGGTTTGACAAGTCGATTAAGTTTACCAATCACCTAAAAAGTCTTTCATCAAGTCTTCTGTACGAAACTTATCACTATGAAATTTTATAATAGATGGTTTCCTTAACCACTGGAGAAAGTTTTTTGTTTACTTTTCTCGTCTTACACAATCTAAGTAATTTTTGTTCCTTCGTACAAATTGTTGCAATTTCCCGTGCAACACCGTACCCATAAAAGCCCTATCGACGTATGCGCAATGTCAATAATTAACGAATACATAATGAATAGCATTTGAATGGCTATTGTTCGTTTTAAAAAGGATTTCCTAGTCAACTTACAAATTCTGGCAAACTGCATGTAAGGCTCACTGCCACCCTCAATTCTGATTGCCACAAATGCGTCGCTCTCCAGTTTCTCCTTAATCATTGGTTGATCCAAGAATCCGGATAACTTTACAGACTTTTCGTCCTTTCCTAAAAAAAAAGAGAAAAAAAAGAAAACACATCATCATTCATTTAAAGTTCTATGAATCAGCTGCTGGTATTTTTGTCGGCAATCAATTATTCATAAATGACGTGTTGGACCTCGGTGTTCTGCGTTGTTCTTACCTTCGACATAAACAACGAAAATTGCATTTTTCTTCTTTGAGATGGTGACGGCTTCAGCGATGCTACCCTTGAACCAATTCATTTGGAGACTTTCTACAGAAATTCACTTGTTTTCTTCTTGAATTCGATTTCAATTGCAAATTGATTATTCTTTGAAGCACTTTTTATTTGTCTTATTTTTTATATCTTTTGCCTACTGATAAGCGAAAGTGAAAAGAATTTTCTTTTAGAATGCTTTCGGTGTTCGATGATGATTTTCAAGAAGACCACTTTGACAGTTCTTTTACTCAGTGGTGGGATCCTAGGTATGGTAGACAGTCATATGAATGTGGTAGATTCACAGAGAGGCGATATAATTTCGATTATGATGTAATTTTAAATATATTTAATTTTAATTATATTTATGCAGTATCAAATGTCTGGAAGAAATAAAATTAAAATTTTATTTTTATTGAATGACATTTTTCACTGACAGCAGTCCCATCTAGGCGTAAGAAAGTGTTTTAATCAACATTGTCACTAGAAAGAGTTTTCTAGATTTTCTTAAAGGTGTGTGAATGTGGTGAATTATAGTAATTTCAATTTTTTATAGCATTTATGTTATAAAATACTTGTGAGGTAGTTTGAGTATGGAAATGTTATAAATGCTATTTGACAGTGGAAAAACATGTGGGGATGTAGCTCAGATGGTAGAGCGCTCGCTTAGCATGTGAGAGGTACGGGGATCGATGCCCCGCATCTCCAACACCTGACGTGTAGGTACATATTTTGTTCTGTTATTTTTTACTTGCGCTCAGTTTTCTTTAATTAAAAACTAAATTAAAAGCAATCAAATTATATTGAGCATTGAGATTTTCATTTATATTCGTCATGCTTTCGTGTAAGCTGTAATTGGCGTGGGTCTAAAAAATTAATACACCAGGAGTGTGGATAAATTTGATGGATCCATTTAAGAGTTCAATCATCAGAAAAATATTTGTAAAAGACCTACGAATCATGACAAGGAAAAATCCGTATATAACAACGGAATTGCGAATGTGATCAATAGAGGCTTGAACAACAAGTAGAACATACTGGCCATAAGCAAACTACTCCCGTACGTGTTTTATGATATGCACATCAGTAGACAGAATTGTTATAAATGGCTATGACGTTCAAAAATGACAAAATGTCCTACGATAAGGTGCGGTTAGTTCACCGATCCTCTTTAACACTTACACGTGTGATCTCATAGGATCCCTTCATCATGCCATAGCGTTCGCAAACGATGTGATCACATACAGGTCAGGCCCCAAGATTAAGTTCATTGCAGTTCTTTTACAACGTAACTTGAAGATAAACTTTCAGAAGTCCGAAACTTTTCTGTTGTTGTTATCTGGGGCATCTATGAACACTAGAAAGAATTGATGAAAGTTCAAAATTGTGGAACTACAAATACAAATACAAATTCTTGGCGCAACAGACCGTATGTGGTCCAGGGCCTAGCTTCTCGCGACCATTCGTGTTGTGCGTGTTATATTTTTCACACAAATGGAAGGGACCTACAGTTTAGAGCCATATCCGAAAGGCAAATTGAGAAGCTTTCTCTTGACAATTATTACTCTTGGACGTTTGTCAGACATCCGCGAGAGGTGGGACCGTGAAAAACTTGTTGGTGTTCTCTGGGATTCGAACCTCGAACCTCACGCTCAGCGATCCAACGCACTAACCACTTGAGCCACGGCGCCCACAAATTGTGGAACTGGCTAGATCAATATCCATGTTTCAACAGAACACAAATATACATAGATGCTGCTCTAGCCAGAGACTGGTTTTGGCAGCCAACTAAATGTAAGGGTGAATGTACATAATGTGCTATTCTGGCCCATGCTTACATGTGGATATCCCGTGTGTTATCATTTGGGAGGTAGCTCGTGAGGGCTTGCCTTCATTTATACAGGACACCCGAGTTTCAGTATAACAGGGTGAACGTAATCAGAGTGGATAATAAATAAGACATATGTAAGAAATTCTGTTCAATAGGTCGTAGACTGCATTAAAGTGCACGAACACTAAGCATTGAAAGTAAAAGTGGAAAATTAACGCGGGCAGTTATAACATCATGAGATAAAAATTCTGAATAATTCGAGTGTTTTCTTATTCCATCAAGCGGATTAAGATCAAATAGAGTGCATCGGACTTCATAAAGATTTGACTGAAATGTGCCGTTCAAATTACCAAAGTGTCATTATTCTCTAGCGCCAAAAATGTAATTAAAACTGCAGAACTCTCATAATAAGAAAAGGGCATTAATAAAATAAAGAAGAGTTTATATATTTGACAGAACTTACATATATTTTGTTAAATTGTGTTTTTTTTTAAATTTGCCCACTATCAACTTACATATAAGACTTGCAATGTGGGCCCATCCTTAAAGATCAAATGACTTCGAATCGAAAGCTTTGTTCTCATGAGTTTTAAATTTCGAAAACGCGGCTGTCATAACGACGGGAAAAAAAAATAATTTTCATGTCATCTGTCAAATCTTTGTCGCCATCGGCATTTTTTTTCTCTAAGTTCATTGAATTGTTTTCTACAAAATTTAATTTCGCCTTTATTAAAGAAAAATATACAAAAATAACGCATAATGTCAGAAATTCAAACATTAGTTGACATGGGATTCCCGCAAGAAAGAGCGTAAGTACATGATACCCTTTGGAAATCTCGTTGAATTTCTCGAGACAAAAGAAAGAAAAAAAACGCGATGCATAATCCTTTTTTCTTACAGAGAATATGCCATGAAAGTTACAAATTTCATAGGTGTTGAACCTGCCATGGAATGGCTTCTGGCACACGCCGATGAAGAGATTCCTGCCGGTGCGGGTAATGAGTCATCCGCTGTAAAGACCACGCCAGCAACTGCCTCGTCTGGCCCCTCTGCCAGTACGGATGCCGAAGCTTCATCTAGCACCCAGACAGGGGAGACTGCCAAGTCTCTAAAATGTGACGATTGTGGAAAACTATTCAAAGATCAGTCAGAAGTTGAGTTTCATGCTGCCAAGACTGGACACAGCAATTTCTCTGAATCGACAGAGGAAAAGAAACCATTGACTGAGGAGGAAAAAAAAGCGCAATTGGCACTAATCGAAGAGAAACTCAAACAGAAACGCTTGGAGCGGGAGGAACGCGAGCGTGTAGAGTCTTTGGAGCGAGAGAAAAATCGTATTAAGTCGGGAAAAGATATGACAGAAGCTCGTAAACGTATGGAGGAGATGGAAATGAAAAAAATCGTCGAACAACGAAAGAGAGAGAAGGAAGAGGAGAAAGCGGCTCGGGAACGCGTCAAGGCACAAATCGAGGCAGATAAAGCCGCTCGCCGGGCTAGGTATTAAAAACGCTTTATCTTTAGGAAGGAAACAACTTCATTAGAAAATTTACAATTTTTTCAGAGATCAAGGTCCAACTTCACCGCAGTCAGCGGTTAGCTCCACAACACCTACTCCTGCACCTGCTGCTGCTGCTGTTACTTCACCCAAACCTAAGGATTACACTAATACTAGAATTCAAATTCGTTTGCAGGACGGATCGACACTCACCGAGACCTTCAGCGTTAAGGAGCAATTGTCGGCTGTGCGTGTATTCATTCAGATGAAGCAGGGCGCCGATCTACCATTTGGCTTGATGACTACATTTCCGAGAAAAGTTTTCTCGGACGATGACTTTGAGAAGCCACTGGAAGTGTTGGGCCTTGTGCCATCTGCTGTGCTAATTGTTACCAAAGCATTGGCGTAATTTTTATCCTTCTCAACGTTTTTTTTTTTTTTTTTTTTTTCGTTTTTTGATAAATGTTTTCTATACGTAAGGCAGTATAAGGGGGAATGTCGCGGGGAAGTCGTATGGAGTGATTTGGAGTTTGATAGACGTTTTTATTCTCTTTATTTTGTTTTAATTCGCGAAATTGCTGGAGAAAGGGAGATTGATGAAATTCTTTTATTTACGATTTTGTGGTTTCTTAAAATGTAAAAGGAATTTTCTTTTGCACAGAAAAATCAGAGGAAAAAAAATGAAATGTTGGTGTACTAACTAATATTATATAACTACTATTTAATACAAAAAATAAAACACAACTTTTTCGTAAAGTAAACGTTTTTTCTGAGACGTAAATCGTACTCGATACTCCTTTTTTATTTAAATTTTAATTGTTCGTTCTTGCTTACACGAACTCTCGGCGGCGCTCAGAATTCATTTGCATACCGCTCAGTCCTGGATCATGCTTCTATCGTAATGGAGGTCAATGCGTTGTTGCTCTTTTACTGTCTCTTATTTTAATAATTCGTTAAGATTAAGTTTTTTTCCTGAAAATGACTTTCTTGCTGGGCATTCCCGGGTGTCTTTTGCAGGCGATAATACAAATTGATACGAATGTTCTCGAAGTATATACAAAAGTATATACGATGTCTCTAAATATCCATTTTCTGTAGCAAGTAAAATGTGTTTTAATTGACAGTTCCTATCTAAACGCCGAAAATTTCTCGACCTTCCTATGATAAATTAAAGCTACTTCTCAATGTTACACTTATTCATTTGCTTTTTCACTTTCTCTCCTGCATCAGAACACTCGGATTTTTCGTTTTCTCGTGAACGAAATTTGCGGTCTTAAGGATTCAACTTCAATTTCACGCATTTCGTGTTTTAGTTGATCCCAGGCCTTCGACAACAAAGTAAAAGTAGTTGAGTTGACTATAAACTTCAGCAGCTAAATTTGTGTGGTATACTTAAGTGATTCGTAGTCTAGAATGCTTACTTGTTCGGCATTACAAGGGACCTACAGTATAATACCGTAACCGAAAGGAGAAATAAAGCAGCTTAGTGTGAGAGTTGTTGCTCTCGAAATACTTTGTTCGTTAAATACTTGCTGGTCATATACCTCGCAATGCTTAATAGAAGAACAACGATTAGTAATTTTTTTCAGGCAAGTACTTAGCGATCTTCTACTGGTACATACATGAAATACAAATGTGTCTTCAAAATATACAATTTTGTCCGCCTCTTCAATCGGAATATTTGTACGTGTAGTATATTCGACACTATTCGTACATGTACTTCTGTTCATTAGATTATTGACTGACAAGTTTGAAAAGCACACATTTTCACTGGCAGCGAACTACATACTGGACAGTGCTAACTGCGTGTATAGGACTGCTGTCGTGTTGAAATATTCATGAGAGTGGTCCAAAGAGGACTAATTTTTAGGAAAGCTCATTGCCTGGAATTTTGTTTTTTAAACCATCAAGTCAATTGTGTCATAATTGGATATTGCAGTCCACACCATAACGCCTCGTTCTGTGTTTCGCTGGCTCTTTTAAAAAGTTCTTTTCTTTCCTTGAACTACGGGTCCATCTAAGTAAACTTTTTTTTCTCGCCGGGAAAAACGATTTCGTCGGTCAATCGAGCTTACTTCTTTTCTAATACTCCAAGTCTTTCGCCAATATTCCAAGTCTTTCTTTTGTGACTCTTAAAACAGCCTCTCCGTCGTATTAATTTCCTGATTTCCTGTGTGTAACGTCATTGCTTTGTGACGTCTTACTCTACGCTGAAATTTTTACTTTTTTAGGCGGTGTTGGGATTGCGGCCCATTACTGCTAAGGTAGCTGCGATTAAGGCCTGAAGCCTCAAGACAGGTCTCTACCGATAGCCAAATGTTGTGCTATTTCTGCCTTATATTGACAAACTACTCAGCTCCAGTTGAAAATCTGTTTTTCTCAGTTTTTCAATGCTCGTCTATATTCAGCTTTGCTATGCTGCCCCATCGCTTCTGCTTCTTCGAAGAGATGGTCACTATATTGTTGGCACACTGTGTAATCCCGTAGTCTGTCGATATTGTACCTGAGAATGCAAAATATGTTGCTTTGCACGGATGTTTTATAAAGGCTCAAAAGAGCTATCAGAAAGTCCCACGCTTTTTCGGAGATCGAAAAGACAATTTATATTGCGAGGCGGTTAGTTTATCTGCTTGGATGTTCTCTGCTTATCGTTTGAAATCTTTCTGATCTTATGGCGGGTATTGTGCTCAAGCTAGGTGCCTCCACAAAATTGTTTCCGTTATGTCGCCCCATCACTTGTTGGAGCCTTGCCTTGCAAATTTTTCTCGCACTCATTTTCTTTTTTTATCCAGCCTTTGATTCCAGTCTTATTAACACTACCAGTTGATTGAGGTTGCTAACTACTTCAGAATGTTTCCGAAGAAGCGTTTGTCTCTTCTGCCAATTCCGTCTGGGGTAGTTTCTAAAACTTTCGGAGAAAATACACATACTTAGATGTGATCATCTGCCCTTCATTGATGTTGTTGACAGCGTTACCCCCAGAATATAGGTAGACAAATTGCTTGGCTTACCCAAAGCTGTCCAATTTACTTTTGTAGAGTTGATCAAGACATCGTTTTTCAAAACATACATATGCCCGATTTAATCAACGATCATACTTTAGGAGGTTCATTCGCTATTACGCATGACGTACGAGCATCTCATTTATTTGAAATACTGCAGCAATGTGCGATTCTATTGCCAATCTAATTTGCTTGATTGGGTTCTTATGTCTGTTTATACATAAAATGTTGTTTTGAAAACAATAATCAGGTTAAGTTAGAAATATGCAGACATAGAGACAGCTGATAGAATTATAAACTTTTAGGTCATCTACATTTCAAAGTTATGATAAGGAAACTGCTGCGTAGAAATAGTTTTTTGTGCAGTCACTATTCACCATAAACAAACAAAATTAAATCTCTTGATTTGCTTGTACATACATATGTATGTAAGCAAATGTGTGAAGGTATGAAAGTAGCACATTTCAATCATCAAATTCTAATGGGATAATGGGATTGTTTTGAATTGATACAAATTGCTGGATAGTACAAGTAAACTTAATGACATGACTCTGTTGCAATGCTTGCAGTTTTTTATCATTACTCTACTCCAGTTTAGAGTTTTTGTTTTGGGTTACAAGGGAAATAAAAAAGAGAAAAGATGCTTTAGAACTTTATTCTTAAATGCCTTATGTATGCATAGGCGGTAAAGTAGGTCTGTTATAAAGTTGCTTCGAATGTGTGCATTACATTCCTTTCTATTTTTATATGCCGAAGACTATAATTAAATATTCTGAATATCAGCACTTACTGCGTTAAGTCCTGACTTGAAAATGAAGGCCCTATTCTGTTGATTGCCTTAGATATATCGAGTTCATTAAGCGTATTGCCGCCCTCTCAAAGTCGTTTCTGCAGAAACAAAAATTCTCTTGCAATATACATATGTACGTCTTGAGACTCTAGAAAGATGTGTTTAATAAACTTTACGAAGTTGGTGGTTCATCAATAGCGAGAAGATCTACACTATTATTGAAGTAACATTGAGTCTCGGTTAGAATAGTTTATTGTTTCAGATCCCCACACATTTTGAAATGTGGAATATGCACTATGTTGCATTTGTACGAGTAAATTCGTGAATACATTGATTCCTTTTCTGCCAGGTATATGATCAAATTACCGATGGAATTTGGAGAACTTACTACTTAGAAGGATAGAGTTGATTTAGTTTAAAATTTAAACAATGTTACAATACCTACTGCAAGAAATATTAAAAAAATCATTTGCTTCGGATCACCAGTTCGGTTTTAGAAGCAAACGTTGTACAATAGATAAAGTTGGCAACAGAATAACAAATTAACAGATGAGATGAGACTATTACGTATTCAATACGGTAGAAGCAAATATTACAATTTAAGGAGATCGTGATGGAGTTCAACAAGAGAGTGACATTGGCTGGGTTTTATATTTGTTCTATGTACGAAGTGTACCAGAAAGGGAAGGCAACAAGAACGAAATACCCATCTGGATAAAAGTTTGCTATGCAAACTTCGCCCACATATTAGCACAGATTCCACAACACTCGTAGCTTGACAATATTCCGAACGCAGACCTTGCATTGCCCATTTGGTTGACAACATCCTGTTCAGTTCCTCTTTGAGTGGAAACAATGGTCCTAAGATATTAAAAACACTGTACTCTTCTTACAAATTTTCTAGCAATCCCAACTTGAGGTAATGAGGCTGATAATTTTTGATTTGGAAGTGTTGACTCCTGCTTTCATTTGATGGAAGACTGTAACAATATGAGATAGTAAACAAACGACGCTGACGAAGGCGATAGTCGAGATGTTTGAATTGAGTTGTAAGAGTCCATTGAATTCTTTTTATTTTCAAATTGATAAAGCAATATTTGTTTTCATTTGATAATAGCTACTTATTTATCGTGTACATATGTATGTACCCCTCCTGCACAAGGCAAGTTCTGCACACTTTCAAAATCCATAAACAGCAGGTGAAGTGGTGATTGAACGTACTGTTCAAAAATTATCCGCAGGGTGTAGTCGACACAGGATTTAGAGCGAAAACCTGCTTGATCTGTATCGATTCCATCTTTCAAATATTTTAACTTTAGCAACTGCACGATTCTCGCAAATACTTCCCTAGTTTTTGCGTTCACGATACTTTTTTTTTATAGAGCTTGATGATTACTCTCCTTTTGTTAATCCTCGGGAAAACTCTCTACCTCCCAAGCTCTGTTGTTGATGAAAAAATGTGCTAATGTTCCCGGTGAGGTTTGTAAAAGTTCCACGGAAATATCATTAAGTTATACCCCATCTTTAGTGAAAGTACCGTGGTGTATTATACATGATGATATCCACAGAAACCTAACATCACCAGCGATACGAAATTATAAATTTCGCATGAAAACAAAAAAAAATCGATTTAGAAAGATGGCGATTTATTGCACAGCCTATGAAGTGCAAAACGTTACGATCTAGCGCGATAAAGAGAACCCACCTGCGTGCAACTAGAAAGCACTTTCGCTGCAAAAATATCTGAGAAAAGTCTAAGACTATGAAATGCAAAATAACCAAAAAAATGTTGATACATCGTTGTCACTCTTGCATAAGTTGTAGATAGAAAAAAAAATATTTGCAGGCACCTAGAACATGTGAATTTTCAGGCAAATGATTCAGTTACTGGCTCACTTAATCAGTGAATGTGGTTTCCAATTACCCTTTCTCTTTTTATCAAACAAATTATATAGCACCGTACAATGTGTGACTATGACTCAAGTGCGTTGGTATTTTTTCCCTTTGCCAAAAATTTCCACCAGAATTTAAAAACACGCAATTCCTCGCATAAAAATACTTCTTTACTTCACTTAAATTGATTAATCCTGTTATGTGTGTATGTGGGTTTTCTTTTCTCTTATAACTACAATTTGACAAAACACTAAAAAATTAATCAATTATGCTTATACGTGTAAAATACAATTTAACTAAAAAAGAACAGATAAACGGAAAATAAAATAAAATAAATCGTTAATAAAACAACTGTATATACTATTTGCGAAGTTGTGGATTCACTTGATTTTTGTCGTCTCTATCGATATTCTCACTCATTCGTTGTGATTTGTTTTCTTTGTTTCCATTCGCGCTCTTCTACAGCGTACACCACATTAAGAACTGCACAAGTTTGTACATATTTACAAAGGGAAACTTCCATGGCTCCTTGCGACGCCTGTGTTTTTCCAATGGAGGCACATTGCTCGGATAGTGGATGGGCTTAGAGACATGACAATTAGTGTTGACCTGTCCCCCGGGATAGTCAATTGAGACCTGATCAAATCGCACTCCATCACAGTCAATAAGTTGAAGATTTTTATCAAAACAAATACGAATCTCCGATAGGTAGCTGATGTCTTGCTTATTGTTATAGAGACAGTGAATTGAGGGATTCTTACCGAGCACCTTAACCACAGCCGTATGCAAGCCAATTACTGTGTTATTTGAGTCCGGGTAAATACCCGCCTTCTCCAACACATCAGACATAAAAAATCCCGAATGCCAGTTGAGTCCCTGTTTGAAGTATTTCAATTCATCGTCAAGGTCTTCAAGTTCAGCAGCGCAAGTTCCATGTTTTAGCCATTCGTGCTTCCACAGGAAATCATAGTCTGTACCTGTTTCAATGTCTGGCCAAAAGAGATACAGCTGATCCACAATTGGTTCTAATTTGTCCACGTCAAATGGTGAACTTTTATTGCAGAAATTTGGGCCCACTGTATCGAGTTTTGTTGGCCAAATACCGTGAATGGTCCAAACCTCCTTCTTCGTTGGCAAATTGCATTGATGGTCTTTATCCTCCTCTTTCCAATGGAAGCAAGTGGTCACAGGCCATTGCTGAGTGAATATTAATACGTCCCAATCGTGAGATTGGGTAATGTTCTGCGTGTCCACTAATTGATCATCATCCACTGCGTATTCTTCTGACTCAAGTGCACTAGAACCAAAGAAAAAGAAAATCATATGTACATGGGCGGACAAACAAAGAGTCAATTGCTTACCTAATCATATCAACTAGAGTGCTGGCGATTAGCATTCCATAAAAGCAGAATATAAATTGTTTTCTACCCTTGGGTAGAGCAGCGTTGGTGTTTGCTTGGATTTTTATCATCGTCGTCGCGTTCCCTCTTTCAACCCATAAAAATGCTGCACCTGCGAGTGGACTGCCAGTGTCTCCCTGTGGAACGTTGTGAACAGCTTTGTCTCCTTTATAAGAAACTATGTTTTCACTGCGAAAGTAATAAATATTTTGAAAATGCCTTCACTTTGATTAAGCGATGATGTAGCGCTTGGCAAACAACAAATATCAGATATGAAGAGTATTTCTTTTTTTTCTGCTTCTTTCTACCTCGCTTATTAGTGTTTTTGTGTGGTATGGCGGCAGTGGGGTGAATTCGACCTTTCTATCTTCGTTTCTCTTTCTTCTTGGCATACTCCCTCACTCAACGAGTTGATGGTTTGTTTTGGATTTCACTTCATCAGAGTTTCTGAATGGTAGACACTCTGTACTTGCCGGTGCACCATCTATACGTCAATTCTAGAATTGTCGTAAATTTCAGAGAAGTGAAATGCAAGACATTTTGATTTAAATTAGTAGAATAGGAGAAATTCAAATCTAAGTTTTGGTATAAAGGAGGTTGTTTTTGCAATTCCGTTATATTTTAAGGAAAGTTGGAATGTACTTACTTATTTTTTTTTTGTTTCCCTTGCCTAAAAAGAGGAAGGTAAGGTTATTTGTCCATTTCCAACGATTGGCGTATTGTAGCTTGTTTTCTGAATCAATTTTACATTCAGACTTTCATTACAGATTTGCTGTAGACTTACTTTTCGAAAGATTTGCTGTAGAATACTGTAGAATGTATAGGCTACAAGAGAGTGCCATAATCACTGCCGGAAGTTGTCAGAAAGTTGTGCCAGATACATAAAACAGGGTTGTTGAAAAATGGATAAGGACAACGGCAATAGAGAGGTTTATTTGTCTATTTTGGTGTGGTTCATAGGTAGCGTACTGAGTTTTATGATCTCATGATGTAATCGTGCCGAAGTGGTAAAACATATTATTGACTTAATCCGGCAGTTGTCTGACTGATATCCATCTGTTTTTGACCGCTTTAACATACCTTAGTATCTGACTTTACCCAAATGTCAAATTTGATCCAAATTTGGTTCTTAATTCTCAAGCAGTTATAAGCATCAGACAAACTTGCTTAGAATATGCTTGAAGTTGTAGGTTCTATCTTACCCTGGGTATAACCTTACACACCACATTTTGTTAAAAATCCCTTTACAGATTTGTCGTTTTCGAAAAGACCAAAGATTAGATAAACTAAACAACTACACAAATTTACACCAAAATCTGTCCAGTGAAGTAAACGGCTTACAGTGAATTATCATTAATTTTGAACCTCCAAAACTTCCAAGCCAGACATTAATTTAGAAGAAAAACCGTTTAGGCTGCATATAGGTATAAATACGGACAGAATTAAGAGATCCATGTTTTTGAGGTCCTAATTCTAAGAATCAACGGGTATCTGTACCAAATGTTATTCTCGTAAATGGCTTGAAGTTTTTGAAATCTGTGCTTGACAGGATCTAGTATTGTACGGAGATTTATTCCTCTGTAGGTAGGTAGAGGTGGCTGTTTTTTTTAGATAGAAACACAGTTAGCGCTAGAATGCGCCGTTTCGATACCACAAAACTAACCTGTTTGTTAAAGCAGTTGCTTACGGTTGAAGCGAGAGATAATCTACACCCATCCTGTCGAGTTCAGGTAAAGGATGAGGGCTCCTTCTGTCAGATATCTCTCTCAAGTTGTCGAAGAAAGGTTTACCTAGAGTACGTTGTCGGGTTCTCGGCAGGGCCGGACACCTGCAAAGAAAGTGAAGAAGAGATTCTTTTTCGTTAGCATCTCTGCAGCTGTGGCAGAAGGTTTTGTCTACATGGTCTACTATCGGCCAGTGGCCCGTGCTAACGGCTACAATTCTGGCGATATCTGGTCTTGATCTGCCTAGTAACTCATTTGTTTTAGGTTTGTAATAGCTGGGGCATGTCTTTCTTGATATAGCGCAGCTAGAAAGCGTGTTCCAGCCAAGGTTGGCCAGCTTTAGGAAGTGATTGTGAATGTTACCCTTAACGACCCCTAGCAACATTGACTCTTTCTGCTAGCTAACCGCTAAGAGCTGACCCTTGTCTGGCCAGATCGTCTGCCCGCTCGTTTACCTCATAGTTGCTGTGTCCTGGGACCCAGCTGAGGGCGATATTTGATTGAGCACCTAGTTTGTTTAGCTCTTCCCGGCATTGCTCTACCAGTTTTGAGGATGTTATAGCTTTGGTAGCAGCTTGGCTATCAGTGAAGATAGCAAGATTACGGTTGGATGTTGAGAGAGTGTTTAGTGATCGGCAGGCCTCACGAATCGCGAGAAGCTCTGCTTGAAAAATACTGGAGAAATTTGTCTGAGAAAACGCCTGCGCCGACTCCACAGTCCATTTTCGATCCGTCTGTATAGAATAGATAGAACATCAACATCTTTGACTACTTTACCGCTCTTCCATCCCGCTCTGGTTGAAAAGATGACAGAAAAACGTTTTCTGAAATCTAAAGTTGAGGTTTTATAATCGTTCGAAGACGCAACCAGGTTGTTTGGTACCGTCCCCAGGACTTTACTATGGCCGTAATGCATACCAGTCCAGCACCCAGATTCTCTGAGCCGGACTGCGCTACATAAAGCTGTATCTCTAATGTGAAGTTCAAGAGGGAGCAGGTGAAGGATCACAGTAAGTGCATCTGTTGGACAGGATTTCAGAGCACCCGTGGTTCCTATGCATGCTGCTCTTTGAACTTGTAATTAGTCCGATGGACTTGGTTGTGATTGTGAGCGAAGACTAAACAAATTACTGTGGACCAGTATCCGGCAGAACTTGGGGTCTTAGTACTAGAATGATTCACTGGTGGTAAATTGTGATACTTACTTAAATCCTGTCACCCCTCGAGGGTCATAGGGCGTTAAAACTGGCTGCGCGCTGTCGTGGTTGAACTTCTGCAACTCATCTTGAACTGGCGTTTTGGGACACAATAACAAAGTCTCGATACCTATGGGATACAGTGTTCCAGACTGAAGTCCAATAGATCTTTCACGCCGCAGTGTCAGCCATAGGGGCAAGGGTGTATGAAAATACCCCGGATGTTTTTTTGATACACAGTCCAATTTGTAGTGACGGAGTATTCATGAGCAAATTTAACGACGAACAATATGGGCCTTATTGCGACATTAACCTGACCAAAAAGTCATAAACCAGCGCTTAAAATGGCTTAGATCTTATAGTGTATGGAGAGCACCAATCCTGAAGTTATTTTCATCTCAGCGTGCCAACTCTCCGATGAGTTGAATGCTCCCACTTTAGTTAGTGAGCGACCTCATTCCAATTGACGTGTGAAATTAAAGTGAGCTAAGAATCCAGCTGTCTAAAAATATTTATCGGTTGAGGGTTTGACCCATTTTGGACTCCAACTGCCGCAATGGAAGCTCTTCTCAGCCTTCCTCCCTTGTTTCTCTTCATCGAATACATGGTCAGGAAAGTAGTATTCTGCATTGGAACACTGTTTCAGGTAAGGCTAAAGCTATTCCACGCGTTTGGGATGGATATCATTCTAGTGGAACTTTTTCTTGAGCGCAAATTCCGGTGCTCTTTTCCGGAGCGTTCGGAATGGAAAAAACGGGTCGGGTCTGAACTAGTTTGTACTGTCTTCTATGCAGACGATTGATGGGCTCTTGGAAGCAGGCATCTATTCGGAAGATTTTAGTGTGAACAAGGCTATTCCACTAGATACATATACTACGTATACTATGGTCTTTCAGGCCAAAATCTCACAAGTGCAGCTCACGTAGATTCTGTACGCCCACAGATCTCTCGCGACCTAATCAATGATGAAAAACTAAAGAGAGTGGTCAAAACATTTGAAGCATTCAAATCCCCGGGACAGGACGGCGTCTTCTTGGCTCATAGAAGCAGTTCAGGATAACACGACAGAACCTGTCCTGTATTCTGAATGGCTGTCTGGTACTAGGAACTATACCCAATGTCTGGTTCGAGGTGAAAGAGCTTTTCATACCCAAAGCAGGTAAAGACCAATTAGCCTGACATCTTTTATGCTCAAAACTCTCGAGAAAATCATTGATCTCTACATTAAGGACTCAGTAGATACTGCCTTACAGTCTAAATAGCAAAACGCCTACCTGAAAGGCCACAGGGGGGCATACTTTCCCCTTTCCTCTGGAATCTTGCTCTCAACGAACTCTTCTCTGCAAGTTTGTTGCTTACGTCGTGCAACTAAAATTAGAACCAGATACCATTTCACTGTGACGTCCCGGGGAACTGCGTGGCTGACTCATTGCCCAGACGATGCTTTTCCGGTACCAATAGCATAATTATGCTAAGTTTCTCATCCACCCCGATGCCTTAAAAAAGCTAAACATAGATGGAGGCACCTTGGCAAGTGCCTTATCGCTAGGCAATTATGGCCAAAACTAGCCCAAAAAAGATCTAACGAACTTCTAAAGCATAAGAGAGGCACCCTATTTGCACTAACCAACGTAAAACCGGATATTGCACGATGGACATGTATAATTAAAGGTTTGGCGTCCCCTCTAATGACTTCTGCAAGCGTTGCAGAGACGAGGAGGAAGAAGAAACAGTCCTTTACTTCCTGTGTAACATAACATAAGCAGCTTCACAGGAAAAGTAATTGGCTCCAAGAGCGGACAGTGTGACTAACCTTCCCCTACCTAGTAGCAGCACAATGAACCTATCCTGGTCGAGGGGCCACGTGATCTTCACTAGCTGTAGGTTGGAACTGGCTTCTGTAGTTATCGAACAAAATTCTGCCTTCACGAGTTGTTTTAAACCTCTAAAATGACAAGCGGATTCGCCTTGGAATTTCGTATCTTTCTGCGGATGTGATGCGAGGATTGATGATGATTAGCCAACCAACAAAGGGGACATGAATTACTTATCCTTCTAGAAGTGGAAAGGGACCTCAAATTGGGTAAGAAAGTAAGAGTTACGTATCTAAGGATCCCATCTACTGGTGAAACACTTTGGTTGAGGCCATCTTGTTTTCTCGACTGTGCCGCCATCTAGATTTTGAAATCAATAATTTATTTATTTTCCTTCAAACATTCTTATTTAAATGGACCGATGCCAGTGCATTCTTCCTCTCTCTCTCTCTCTCCTCACTCCAATGTGATTTTAAATTCTTTCATTGTGCACACATTTTAATGAATCCGTAACGTTTTTGCTGTACACTCAAATAAAAATTAAACTAAAATCACAGAAACGACTGAGAATTCAACAGAAGCAGCAAAAACATTGTCAAATCTTCCTCTTCCTCTTCCATATATCCGCAAACTACCCCTGGCTTGGATCCTTGTCCTTTCTATCTTTTCCCAGCAGTCAACTCATACTCCTTACAGAAGTGAGCAGGAAAAAAGAAAAGAAAATAGCAATTTCACTCAAGAAAAAAAACTCTATCTCCTCTTCGGCTCGATTGTGTCATGTCTCTCCCTCGAGGATTGTCTGTTAATTAGTCTCACTTAGAAAATAAACTGCAGTAATTAAGCGTATCATCTCGACGACTACTACCACCAGCACCACCACCACCAGCATCATCATCGCCAGGACGAGGTATTGAAGAAAGGCAAAAGCAACAACGAGAAGAAGGCAATGGCAATAGCAATTTTGTGCTCACTTGGAATTCTAATTACGAAACAAATCGTAGATACTTTTGTGTGTTATCCTTTCATACATACGTTCGCTGTAAATGGATATCCATGTGTGAGAGAGTCCTTTTTTTTACGAAGTAAAATTCACCAAAATTGCCATTAGTACACTGCATACAGAGAGAGATGTGTGTTTATAGATCCTTCGAACACCATTACAATAAAAGGGAGAGAGAGAAAGTCGTGGGGAACTCTTCAACCTCACTCACATCCTTGAAACTCATTATATCGCTCGACAAGAGTGATGATCCCCCAATTTGCTATTATAATTGTTTCAATTATCATTCCCCCGTTCACCTTCTAAGAACCTAGTGTAAGTGCGGTGGTGGTGAGTCCTGGCTTAACCACAAGGATTTTTATTAGCTCCTCCTTTCTCCGTTTCTACTAGGGCTTTCTTTTGCCTCAGTGTGTGTATATCAACGCGGGGGTGTTTCCTTGTGCTAAAGCGCATGTCTTCTTTAGAGAGAGAGCAATTCCTGGAAAGGTGTAAAAAATGACATTCAGAGGGGTTTTTTTCTGTTTTTTTTTTCCTGTTCACCCGGTTTTAATGGTGGAAACTTTTTCGTTACAATGGCGTGCATTATAGTTTTTCTTCTGCTATTGTTCTTCCTTTACCGTCGTCGTTTATTCCGTTTTTTTTTTTGCTGTTGAACTTCCTGGTAAAATGGATGAAATGAAGCTAAATGGAGCCCCAGATGAGGATTAAATTGATTAGTAATGAAATTTCCCACTTTGCCAGACACATTTCGTGTGGACGTAGGCGGAGAGGGGGTGGCGACGGCGGCGGCGGCAGCGGCTCGGGGAAGAGGATGACACAGGACGATGATGATGGCTGGCAAATGTGTGTGTACCGTATACACTCACTGGAAATCGTCCTTTTTAGATTGCTAATAAATGTTGTAAGTTTGTTGGAATTTATGTGAATTATTTTTCTTCCTTGTCAAGTGGCATGGTGTATGGATAGCGAATGGATCGTAGTGGGTGTGGATGGTGGATTATATTGTGCATTAGTGTAATAAAAATCACTTGGCGGATCGTGTTTTATGGTTCTGAGCTTCTGATGTGAACGATGACGACGCCCGTCGACCATCGACCGACCACTAGGAGGATGTCTTTTTGGATTCTATACATACACCCTCACCTATGTAAATGTACATATATATATTCGGTGGTGGGATTCCTATGGATTTATTCGAGTGTATACGTACGTTTCGGGGCTCTTTATGTAGATTTTAGTACCCAAGATTATGGTGTTTTATGTTGGATTAATGTTTTTGTGTATATTTTATTATAATTGTTAGATTTTGTCTTTCAGAGTGTTGTCTGTTGGATTTTGGTGGGCAATAGGATAAAGGACTAATTGGGATAATTTACCGACGGGATGGGAGTTGTTGTTTTCGAGATGATGAACGCGTGTGTGCTGGAAGATTATTGAGTCTGTATAAGTCATGTGCTTGATAATTAAGTGTTTGAGAGTTGCTCGTATATGCGATGATTCATTGGTGCCGTTCATTGTTCCGAAATTGGCTAATGGGAGTCATTATCCTATTTATGGATATAAACGCAATGTGCTACTTTATAGTCAATTGGGAGTTTATCTTTCGATAAATCCTTTGAGAGCATGAAGAGTGCGTACTCGTATTTGAGGTCCTTTGTAGACAAGTCCTTAGCTGAAGCGTAGCGTATATTAGTGATTTGATTTGGTGACATAATCGCGTTTACAATTATTTTGGGATAGTTCATCAAATGGTCGACTGTAGCTTCTCTATTACACCATACTGTGAGTCCGGCAAGTGTATTTTGCAAGCTTTTCTCAAGGATCTGGTACTTGGCCTCAAGTTATTTGCAACTGCAAGTGGTGACTGGTTTGTATTATAGGCGTATGGTGCTTAATGGCGAACGAATGTACGAGTATAAAGCAGATAAAGTGGCTTAGGGCATTCACTACTTCGGAATCTACACATAACTCACTAGGTACGGATGGAATAGTCCCTAAATCTTGCTGAAAGAGACGAAAGTAGGTGGAAGTAGGCCTTAGGCATTAAGTGAAAAAAGAGATCCGATTAAAAAAATGTATTTCCCACCATAATCTCCATCGAATGCGATGCATTTCTCGTATCGGCCATACAGTACCTTAATACCACCGAAAAAATATTCTTTATCCTTGCCTTTGAAATGACTTCCTACGGCCGCCTTGATTTCGTTCTCATCTGCGCATCTCCGGCGTCGTAACTCCTTTTACAAATTGGAGAAAAGGCAAAGTCACTCGGGGCTGTAGAGTAGCCTATCGTTGAAAAATCTGCCCTGTCTCCCAACCCAATGTGCGTTATCCTGCAGAAACAGCTCTCCGTACCTGAGTCAATAAATTTGCGTAATATTGACCGCTTATCGTAGTTCTCCTTGGCAGATAATAAACCAGCAAAACACCTTCGCTGTTCCAAGAAACAGTCGCCATAAATGCAGGACTCGAATCGCCATTGCTTGTCGAACAGCGAGAGTATTTCCGGTACCCAGCGGACACAATGCTTTTTTCATGTTTAAATGCTCGTGCAAAACTTCTTCAACCCGTTCTTTGCTGATGTGTAATTCGTCCGCTATCTGCCGCATTTTTAATTTTGCATCGGTCAGAATAATTTTTCGACTTTTCCGACGTTTTCTTTAGTGACCACTGACAGAGATCGTCCTGGGCGGGGGTCGTCTTCACAGCTTTCTTGTCTTTGTTCAAATAAGCGATTCCATTTTTGACGAAGGCCCAGAGTCCTAACGAGTCGATTACATGTCTTCGAAAATAGCTTTAGACGATTTCCCTTTTTTTTCAACCAAGAAGCCACTCCAGTTATCCCAGTCCTTAGCCAACTGCCTCCAGTTGCGCACTCCAAGTTGGTCGAGGTCCCCTTCTACCTGTGCGCACCACCTTAGGTCAGGTCGTTCTCTACTGCATTGTCCCTCCGGGTTGAATTTGAAGATTCTGCGCGCGGGAGTATTGATGTCCGTTCTATCTATATGTCCTACCCATCTTAAGCGACCTACCCATAGTAGGTGACTACTAGGTCGATGTCGCGTCGCTGTACAGCTTGTCGTTCAATCTGCTCCTCCAAAGCCCGTCAACGCAAACGGGATTGAATTTCTTACGAGGAATTTTTCTTTCGAAACGAACAAGGATATCTTCATACGCTTTCCATGCTTTAGCGCCATAAAGCAGGACTGGGATAATATGGTCTTGTATAGAGTCTCCTTAGTCATTCGGGATAGGGTCTTACTACTCAATTGCCTTCTCAGCCCAAAGAAACAACGATTGGCAAGATTTATTCTTCGTTTTATTTCTGCTATAATGTTGTTGACAAAATTTATAGAAGCGCCAAGGTAGACAAAGTCCCTTACTACCTCAAAGCTGTAGCTGTCGACTGTGACGTTCTGGCCAGTTCGCCGATGTTGTGTGTCCCTACTTGTTGACAGCATGTACTTGGCTTTACGATCATTTGCAGCTAAACCCATTTCGGCAGCTTCTGTTTCGGTACTAGCGAACGCACCAGTGACAGCCCGCTGTGTTCTGCCAATTATGTCGATATCGTCGGCGTACGCTAGTAATTGCATAGGCTTTTGAAAGATTACGCCTCCGCTGTTGACTTGTGAGCTTTGCAGCATTAAAAAAATTCATAGGACAGCGCATCACCTTGTGTGAATCCTTTTTTGACATCGAAGTTGTCGGTGAGGTCGTTACCGACTTTGATGAAGCAGCGTGCGTCATTCTGCATAGATGGACGAGTTTGGCAGGGATGTCAAAACTAGACATGGTCTATAAATGCTGTCATATGCGTCCTTAAGATCGATAAAAAGATGGTGGGTATCGATTTGGAGTTTGAGTTTTCTCCAGGATCTGTCGAAGTGTGAAACAACACTGATAGTAGGTGCCAATCAGGTTGTTGGCGAAGGGTTTCAGGCGTTCATACAATATAGCAGCTGAGGTCTTGCATGCGATTTTGAGGAGACTGATTGACGCAGTTGAGGTGGTCTAATTTCTTGTGGATCGGACAGGCAATGCCGGACAAATTGGAGCCACCGACTATTGTGCTCACGAGGAGCACAGACGTCGATGGAACTACTTAGTAGTCGCAGATGCAGGAAAACCAGCTCTGGTTCGGGTCCTAAGAAAACTCCCTCTGCGCTTTATCTTGTAAGTTTATCGGAGCTCTCGTTTCTCTGGATTCCAGTGTCACCCGGCATTCAAGCAAGATGCGGTAAAATTAGTCTTCCAATCAGATTCAGAGAGATTTTAAGTTCATACAGTATTTTGGGAAGTGGTAAAGGGGTTCCCTCCTACCCAAGTACAAGCTATTTGTTAAAAATGCCCAAAATGTGTTAGCCAAAAGGATATTCATCACAGCACCACTACATAATTCACATTTTGTGTCATCTACTAATATCACTACGACATCTGAACAAATATCAAGGACCACTAAAATTCCACTTCCCTATCTATGTACCTACCTTCCACTTACTACCAATTAAACCGCCATCTGCGTTGGTGCTCCCAAGAGCCACTCAACACCTTCTGTTCAAAAGCAAATCAATGCATATTTACAAACACATTAACACGTTGAAATGACAACATATGACTAAAAAATCTGCCACCAGGACATCCCATTACTGTGCTTCGCTAAAAGCCATTTAATTTAGGTAAACAAACACGTAATTACCCCTGTTCGAGAAATTACTCCACCTAACTCCACTTAACCCCCAACTAAACGTTCTGATTAGATTCCAACAAACTGCTGGTATCAATGTCGTTTCAAGTGATCCTTCATATATCATATTAAAGCTAATTCCGCGATGGCAGTTACACGCATCAGACATCGAAAACTCTTGCACACCAGCGCAGCGGTGGATTTGTCGTTATCAGAAAACATCGAATATTCCCCCGTTCCTCACCCCTGGGCATGGTAGTTACACAACAGCAACTAAAAATTTCCGTTCACGAGTCCTACCCGTCCTCTTGAGAGTTAATGGGGCTTGAAAACGACCAGAGAGATAAAATTAGTTAAATTATCCATCAGTCAAAAGGGGGTTTAGGACTCAAGTGGGTGGCTATCTCCTGTTACCCTGTTAATAGCCAGTTAAATTGATTTTGTTGCAATTCATTTATTTAAGTGTTTTCCAAAGTAGGGTTGTTGGCTAATGGCTCGATATTGGGTTGGTGGATTGAAATTTTCCTGTTAATCGATCGATTCAAATGGAATTCAATTAACGTTATGATAAGATAAGGATACCTATCATTCTTGAAGAGTATCTGTATCTGTATTGTTTTTAAATTCAACGTGTGTAGTACAAGAGATCGTCAGTGGTTTCGTTTAATTGTGAGTCAACAGACTTATGACTGGAGTGAGAACGTCATTGATAGTTCAATTGAAAAACAGCGATTAATTGGAGTTGTAATTGGATTTGCTGACTTGGATAGGGTTGAGGCTAAGTGCGTCACTTAGATTAGATTCGCTTAGACAATGAGTAAGCTTTTGTCTTATGACGATAGGAAGTAAATACTGATTTTGGTATCAGAAAACACTACGATGTCACTATTGATTGATTAAATGATTTGCAGGCTTATCAAGTTCAGATTTCATTGCTTATCGCATGGAGACGATTTTGTGGACTAGCTACTGTCCGAAAAAAAACATGTTCTCAAGGAACTATAAAAAATGCTGTTGATTTCGATAGAATATCCAGGATGTTCAAAAGAACTTGTTGTAGAGATTGTAGTTGCTACTTCTACTTACGATATAAGTGCGTATGAACGGTCTTTGTGTACGTCTTAACTTCCTTTGGCCGTCTCGGGAAAGCACCTAAATAATCTGAAGGAACTCTTACAAAACGCTCTAAATAAGCTCACTAGATGGGCAGTTCGGTGTGGTCTGGGTGTAAACCCCCACAAAACTGAACTAGTACTCTTTTCAAGGAAATATAAAATTCCGCTAGTCGACCCGCCCTCTCTTAATGGAACTAGCATAACTTTCTCTGATAAAGCAAAATATTTGGGTCTTATCCTGGATAGGAAGCTAAGTTGGAAACCTAATATTCAAGAAAGAGTAAAGAAAGCTACTGTAGCACTTTTCTCTTGCAAGAAAGCCATTGGGAATAAATGGGGATTACAACCTCGAATTAGACCGATACTCACATATGGTGATTGTCTGGTGGACAGCCTTAGATAAAGCTATAAATCGCGATTACCTAAGCAAGGTCCAACGTACAGCTTGTCTGTGCATAAACGGAGCATTACGTACAACTCCCTCCGCGGCACTGGACATTATATTCCATCTAATACCCCTCGATATATATAGCAAGCAAATGGCAGGGACTGCAGCCGTTCGCCTTGAAGCTACCCAACAGTGGTCAAGAAAAGAATTCGGCCACACCTCTATTCTAAATAAATTCGAAATCTCTCCCGAAAACACGGACTACACCATACCACGTCTAAATTTTGAGAAGAACTTCCTTGTCACCATCCCTTCCAGATCACGCTGGGAGGACGATGCATTTTTAGAAGATGATTCTATTCACTTCTACACTGACGGGTCAGAAACCATGCAGGTGTTTTCTCCGATAAGCTTAACCTGAAGCTCTCCTTCCGTCAGTACAAGGAATTTTCTCCCAAGACAACTGCGTGCAATTTCATCTATTCTTGACATCGTGCATGCCTTTGCGACTTCAAGCAATATTTGGATGAGACTACAGTCTTGTTTTGCTTTCGCTCACTGTCAAACCCATCTTCGTCGGTTTCGATTGCGAGTAGCTGTCTGGACTTTTTAAAGAATGGGTCTCTAATGTTGTCGTGTGAGTGCTGCACGATATTTAAGGAAATACCAGGAGCTAGCTTAATTCCTTTTGACGAAGTTCACGGTGAAGTCATTACAGATCTTGATGGGCCAGCGTTCTCCATTGTCGCCTTGCACCACCGGACGAGTTTGGCAGAGATGTCAAAACTAGACGTTGGTCTATATAGCTCTTCTCCATAAATTCTCTCATAAGTGGCTTTAAAGCCAATCAATGGATGGTGTGTACCGTTTTGAAAATCTGAAATTTTTTTCAAGATCTGATGTAGTATAAATATTTGGCCGGCGGTAGACTTCCTGGCCTGAAAGCGGACTGATATGGACCAACCAGGTTGGTGAAAAAGGGCCAGCAGATAAGATATTGCACCCTTTGTCGCGTAGTCCAGAAGATATCCTTTTTTTTGAGGATACGAGACGCAATGCTTGGATTCCATTCATCGGGCATGCCTAGGTGGTTCTGCAAATAAGTTGGCGCATGCTATGTACCATGTCATTTTATGGTGCTTTAAACCTCTCGGCAGATAGGCTGGCAGATCCTGGAGCTTTGTTGGACCTAAGTTAAATATTAATCTTCCAACCTCGTCCATCACCGTTTTCATCGTCCAGGATGGACAATTCATTCAGCCAGACAACGTTGCTGTTGTATAGTCTGCAAATGTGTCATTTCCGAATCCTCAGCGTTGGCTGTGATTCTTCTACTAGGTTTCCTGTTCGTTCCTGAAGGCTTCTCTGTTCGGGCTTTATAGCCCTAGCATGTTCGTTTTACCTTATATTAAAACTAACCGAGTATCGTTCCTGCTTCTGCTTATTTCCCTGATCGCACGCTTGTTATACTCCTTCTTATTTCTCCTGAGAAGCTGGAGTTCGACCCTTCTCTTCAGCACGTAGAGATCGCGCCTGACTCTGACTTTTCTATGCAGCACCAATCGGCATGCCTAGGTGTTCTTCGTGGTGGCTGTGAGAAACCTTGTGCGTCTAAAGCGACATCTCTGATAGATCTCTGGCAGTGTTTTTTCTGCTCTTGCTATTGGCGAGTGAGATTGAGAAACACTCGATCGAAAAAGGTTTTATCGATCTGTTGCGTAGTCACTTCACGATGTCAAATTTCCTCCTACCTTGGCTGGTAGTAGTCCGAGTCAATTTTGAAGAGTGCCCTGCGATCAATCTGGCTGATGTTTGATTGACTGAGAAGACACTCATGTCTCCTTGTTAATATCGGGATGCGGGAATCATGGGTTAGCTTCGACAGCGTTTCGTCGCGCTGCAATATCGATTGTGTCATACAGGCTATATTTCTGACAGTATTTCCAAAAATACCTTCTTTGGGCATTATAATATTTCCAGAACATTTGAGGCACCATAACTAGTGCACTGCTCATACGCGAGGGCTAGGATCTCTTTGGTATCGTCATCTGTGGTGTACGGGCGCATAAAAGGCAAATGTTGACGAGTTTAGCCTCGATAAGAATTTTCACAAAAAGCTTGTTTACATGCCGGGAATTCAAGATTTATTGCCGAGCATCCAAATAAGCACTGCTCTTGTTGCACGTTTTTCATCCTTTATTGGTCCGGCGGCTCATCTCATTGTCTAATTCTTGGGTGGAGATAATATTAAATTTATAGCAGTTTTGGGCTTCTGCTAGTTATTCGGTAGCACGCTGTCTATTAAGGGTTGTCAGCTGTCAGTTCATCCTTATCCGAGGCTTGTTTCCCCTGTGTAAGGTGTTCACTAAGTCCATCTAGAGAATTATTCCATCGTTGTCGCCTGGATCTAAGAAAGGTTGGTTGGGTCAAAACACCACTCTCTCTCTCTCTCTCTCACACACACACCTCCCTCTTTGCTCTTTTATTCAAAAGCTAATCGCATACTTCTGCACTTGATTTTGGATCCAAAATCCACAATATGAGACCATGCAGCCAAGCTAGCCATTCCCCATAATACACACTACCGTAGGTGCAACGTCGACACTGAAAGGAAACTCTGACCCACCTATTCGCATATGACGGGGTCTGCGGAAGAGATATTACAGGACTACAATCTTTCAAATTTAGAGACTCCTCAACAATACAATTCAGCAATCAGGTGACGGGAGACTCTAGTGCTAATTGGAGTTCATTTGAAGCACCACTTCTATCTGTCTACCTAACAATCATACTTGTGAACACCTAATATTGCTTTCGTCTGAACTGATCATTAAGAGCATGAAGCTAGAAGCACTTTGATTGCCAACAAAATTGTCATGTCCACGATCATCTACAGTCAACAATACGAGTGGGAAATTTGCCAAGCAATTTCCAATCGGGGATGTAGCTCAGATGGTAGAGCGCTCGCTTAGCATGTGAGAGGTACGGGGATCGATGCCCCGCATCTCCAGTCTTTTTTTATTTTTATTTATTTTTTTTTAATCCTTAAAATTATTGAAGGACTTATGAAAGTCACATAATAAACATAAACACAAGTCTGGCTTCCGTTCACCCATCTTTGAAAAAGGCGTTTGAAACCTGTGCCACTTGGCGTTTTCATTTATCAGTTGGAAACTACTTTGCCTCAAATTTATGTTTGTGTGAGTAGATACGATTTATAGAAAGGAAATCCGTGCTTCAAATATGACATGCTCCACTCTAGATTCCACTCATCATTTTCCCGTACTGAGTATCGTTTCCAATAATGAGTTTCCTGTTTATTTCTCAAAATGTCTGCAGTTGAATGCAATTTTGACGCTGAATTGCTTTTTAATTAATCAGTCTGACCGCAGCGGGAGTGTTGGTTATCGTCCCATCATCCATCTTCTTTCCTCGCACTGTATTTTTTTTGAGATCTGAAGATCGTGCTAACTTGAGAGGGCTGTTGGTTATGGCCAAGTTTCGGGACTGCAGAGCCACCTAAAGTACAGAATTCATCCAATAAACCAAGCGAGCAAATGCTCTTAGCCGTTTTTATTGTTCCACTACTGTCAAAATTGTCACATAATCGCTATCCAAAAATGCGATGGATAAGGCCAGGATAAAGGAGGATAAAAAAAACTTGTGAAATCTATTACGGTGACTGCTACTGCAGAAGGTGTGCCTTTTCGTGTGCGGAATTGTTATACCAGACAGGCTTTGGCAAGAAGTCCTAAGCTTTCGACACGTAAGTGTACGTCTTATAACAATTTCTGTGCCTGTATGGGTAAATTCGCTAATTTAAGCCTCACAGCTCCACAGAGGAAAATGACGAACTACCAAAGAGTGTGCCTACGAGCCCTTCAGGTTAGGTTACGTTAGGTTAGACACACTTAAACCAGAATAGTTTGTGATACTATGGGTCTAATTTCTCTTAGAGACTAATCAAATCAGCCGGAGCTTTTACTGAAGCGGAGGAAGCTCGTGACATTTGTGAACGCTGAGGTCATTGAAGAAAAGAGTCCCGAGATGGAGCAGCGTACTCCGAAACAGGGCTGGACAGGTGTAAATAAGATGAAGGATGGTTGCTCCTATACTTTATTCCTGTAGCTTCCGCAGAATTCGTTTGAAAGGAGGTCCAGCCTTTTAGCATGTTAGCCTATCAGATAGTGTCACGTGAGGACACTGATTATGTGGCTGATCTGCGATCACTTAAACATAACCAACCAGACTTTAAGTGCCTGATTTAGTTTAGGACAGATCTGCGTCGAGCCATTTTCCCATTTGTGGTTGGTCCTACTGAGAAAGTCCGCCTTGAGCAGATGTAAAGGAGCACTATTCCAGGGACTTGATTGTCGCTTGACTATCAGTGAAGATGCTCATATCCTTGACAAGTGATTGCTAAAATCGCATTAGGTGATCAACTGTCTTGATGAGCTTGGTTAATTGGTTAGTTAAAGTGGCCCTCGATGAGGTACCAAGATAGGTGCTTTGTGCTGCCACTAGGTAGGGGCACATGGGTCCAAGTGTTCGCTCTTGGAACCAATTTATTTTTTTTATGAAGCTGCTTATGTTAGCCGTAGGGGCAGTATTGAAGGGCTTTGGAGGAGAAGATTCAACGACGGATTATACGAGCTGTACAGCGACATAGACCTGGACTTCGAACCTGCGTCGAATGTAACCACGAGGGACAGCGTCTCTCGTTAGGTGGCACGCAACGCAAAATTAGAAGGGGATCTCAACCAACTTGAAGTGCGCAACTAAAGGCAGGCTAGAGAACGGGGGAGTCTTGTAAATTGAGGCCCTGCTCACACCGAACTGCAGCGTGACCAAAGTGAATAAAGACTGTAGAAGGCTAGAGATCCTTCATAAGAATTTAGCTTAATAATTTTACGTCTGAATTACAACATCATTGCCCACGCAAAGCATCTCTTTTAAATCTAAATTCATTACCCACCCCTAAGGACGTAACAAAATTCCACTTTAGCATTACGTTTATAGTACAATTACGTGGTGACGTTAAATAACGAATCTCTTCCCGTACGCCTAAGCTCACTACACCATTCGGAGGTCACGTAAAATCCCTCCAATAACCCTAAAAATAAAATCAAATTGAGCAATTTACGGTATCGCACAGCCGTGCCAAGTACCGTGAAGCACTACCACCATGCCCTGAAAACCCACACACCGACACGCAACAAGAAACAAGAAACATTTGCAAATCATAAAACCCCGACGATAAAAATCAATCAGCCATAAAATATGACCCCAAACTACATTACATCCTATCGAGGAACATTATCGACGCTATTGCTGCTGCTTCTACTTGTATATCTGCGGTGCTGCTAATGGTGGAGGGGTGGTTGCGATGATACTACATCAAGTAACCGATTCACCCCCGTTTGCCGAGCAACCCCATAAAAGCAATTTTCAAAATTGAATAATAACACATAAATTGTTGTTCATTGTAGTTGTTATTATTATTTTTTTTCTTTTTCTTTTTTTTGTTGGTGGATCCTTTTTTTTATTGTGGAAATCTGTCCGCCATCATCATCATCATCAGCGGCAGCATCAACGAGAACAACAGAAACAACAGGAGTGTACAGTGTACAGTGTACAGTGGGGGCGGTCCAACCAACCCCCATTTGGTAACGTAATTTTGGTAAAAGTTCGTAAGTGCCTTTGTTGTGTTTTGATGTTCTCCGATGAGCAACAAAATAAACATTCGTTCAATTTAGCAAACGATTTACCATTTTGCTTTCCTTTTTTTTTCCTCTTCTTTTCCTTTTTTTTCGTTGTATCTCCTCTTGCCTGTGCTGTGTTTTGTATCCTGGATGAGTGATTTTCAAAAAAAAAAAAATAGAAATGAAGGCCTGTTTTGTTCAGTCCTCTCTAGTTCAATTCCATCCCTCCCCCTACCCCGTTGGGCATAGAACCATTGAAAATCGAAAAAAAGCTAACTTTTCCCTGTCGATACCTAGATCCAAACTGTGGAGGCGGTATGCGGTGTGTACACTGTCCAAGGAAGCGGAGTGGTAAGCTCGTTAAATTAACTTTTATCATGCCAAAAAGTTGTTATTTATAGCCTCTCTGGCTGGCTCCAATTTTGAAGGGGCAGACATCAATGACGGATAAATGGTGGGCTACACTAACTGGAGCCATTAACACGGTTGTTGGATGAGACAGTTAGATAGATGGGTGGGAGATTTTCTCTGTGGAGACATTTGTTTATTCAAACGTTTTGTATCTAGGAGGCATGTATATATTCAGAATGACGTGATATATAGGATTTAACTTAAATATCGGTATCTACGTGGGGAAACTATCGCCCAAGCATTTCTATGACTTTAAGCAAAACAAGGTTTGTTCTTGAAGGAATGAATAGTTTATTTAATCAGCTCAGTAGTTAATCCTTTAGACCACTTAGCGGGAGGTTCGAGAGCCGAATCTCAGAAACCTTTCGGGAATGTCTGACAGGCATTCGAGAGTTTTAACTGTCACGAGAAAGACTTTCATTATATAGATTATAGGTCCCTTCCATTCCTGCGAATAATACAACTTGAGCAAAGCTAGACCCTGGGCCTTAAGTGGTCTCTTACTCGACATACATACAAGATAAGTTTGCTCTGAAGTTTAACAGCTGAGCTGTTGCGTAGCCATCGTCCCCTTGACTCGAAAATTTACGGACGCGTTGATTTCGGAGCCTTTTTAGGGAAACCCGCAATTGCTCTAACATTCTTCCAGTTATCCAGACCAAGCGCTCTGGCATCCGCGATAGCTTGGTCCTTAAAACGGAGGTTCGGTCTTTCTTGTCGTCTCGAACCTTGAGGCTGGGATTCGAAGATCCTCTTAGCTGGAGCATTATTGTCCATTCGCTCGATGTGGCCGAGCCAGTGTAGTCGACGTGTTTTGGCTTTCCGGACTACATCCACATCTTGATTCAGGTCATAGAGTTCGCGGTTATATGTTCTTCCCCATTCGCCCTGCTCGCATATGGGACCGAATATTAGACGAAGAATTTTTCTCTCGAAAGTATTCAAAATCTGCTCTGCTTTCCTGCTTATCGTCCAACACTCGGCACCGTAGAGCAGAACTGGCAGGATAAGTGTTTTGTAGAGCACGCATTTTGTCTTCCGAGTTAGGAGTTTTGAACCCAGTTGTTTTGCTAAACCGAAGTAGCAGCGGTTTGCTTGGGTTAGTCTTCGTCGGATCTCCACTAAGGTGTCGTTCGTGGAGTTGATGTTTACTCCGAGGTAGGTAAACTCTTTAACTACTTCGAAGGTACTGCTGTCAACAGTGACGTTTTGTCCTAAGCGGTTTGTTTGTTGACAACATGTACTTTGTTTTGTCCTCGTTTACCTCAAGACCGACTCGTTTCGCCTGTTCTTCAATTGCCGTAAAAGCCTCTATGACGGCACGCTGGGAGCGACCAATGATATCAATATCGTCTGCGTATCCCAGTAGCTGGACAGATTTGTTGAAGATAGTGCCTTCCGTGTTGACGCCTGCCCTGCGCACTATCTGTTCCAGCACTAGATTGAAGAAATCACACGATAGCGCATCTTCTTGCCGAAATCCGGTACACGTTTGGAATAGTTCAGAAGAACTGTTTCCAAACTGCACAATGCTTCTAAACTACGAAAGTGTTTTCAAGATTGAAGTTCCATCGATTACCGAGGCCTCCACCTGGACACAATTACGAAAATATGTCGACATTTACATATGCAAACACTAAAGCAACTTTCACATCACGACGAAGCTGATCAAATGTTGCCATGACGAACTTAACCCCCTGTGCCCCCGCGTCTCACTCTTTTGATCTCCGGGGTAGAGAGGTATCCAAGGAAAAAAGAAGGCCGGTAAAGTAATAAGAAAAGGCTTAGAACGGGACCAATCAATGGCCGAACATTTAATCCTAAAACCCATGGACCTTTTTGTTTTAATGCGCTGGAGGGGTGAAATACTTAATTGTTACTCAGTAGCCTGTGCTACGAGTTATGCCCGCCTCATGTTCCTGCATGCTTACGTGGATAAAACACCTCCTTCCCCACTGGTTCTGTTCTACTAGTTAAGGCATTCCTTCGTAGTGGCAGATTTTGACGTTATGTCTTCTCCTTCTTATGATCGAGGGATTTCTCCCTCTTGGGCTCTCGGTGTTTGATTTTCCCGCCGTAGTTTCTGCATAATACTCTCAATGATTCCGTTGGCTATGTCCCGTGCATCCCTCTTTTATTTCATGAACGAATTCAGTATCCTTGTGGTTACTGCATTGGGTATCTCTCGTTCTAAGGCATTCCACCAACTATTGCTACTTGGACCTCTAGTTCGATAGGTTGCATACAAGAGGATTGACTTGCTCTCTGTTGTTTTTTATTGGGTGCCTGGGTCCGGTCCTCCAATATTTGGCCTTTACCTGAATAATGCGCCAACATCTCGATTGGCCTTCTCGCATGTGTATGTTAGGTGTTGTCTAAAGTTTAGCCTACGCTCAGCAGAACCCCCAGGTACTTTATGTAAGGCTTCGACTCGATGGTGAGTTCACCTACTTGTATGGTCGGTGCTCAACTCTTTTGCGACTGCTAATGAGAACACCCTCCGTTTTATGATCCGCCAATACGTGACCTGATATGCGCAGCTCTATCTTCATGTCTTTGATGGCGTTGTTGCAGTGTTTTGCCACCTTCTGTAGGGTTTTAGCCACTTCAACTACCGCTATGTCATCGGCGTATCCGATAATGTCCACTCCTCTTGGGCTCCACATGTGTATATAATGTTCCACAGTGCTGGCCCCAAGACTGAACCCTGTGGGACTTCTCCTGTAATTTTATGCCTTTTGCACCCTTCATCTGGGTCTTCGAAAAAATTTGTAATTATTCGCATATTGCTAGAATATAGCTTCAAATGGGTTGAGTTAAATGCATTTTTGACGTTCCAAGGTGCCTTCTAAAACCTAAATTATTGAATGAATGAAATGTAGTGGGAGATAGATAATTATTTGTCCCAAGATCTAATGCATTTAAACCTAAGCGAAGAATACCCAGTTAAACTGTTTCATAGACTGAAAGAAACGTAGAATTTCGACGAGGTATACCGATTGGATTGAGTCTATTTGCAAAGCAATCTCAATTTCACAAATGCAGGGCACAGATAAAGTGGTCTGTTGTATCTATGCTTTCCAGGCGCACGATGGTTCTTCAATAATCCCTATGTTGGTTATATGATGACCGTATATACTGCGTTCGATGATTAGCCTGTTTTACTGTCCTTTCCACTCAGATTGAATATAAGTTTCGCTCTGCTGTTATCAGATCCTTTAACAAAAGTGCCTTCAGTGCAGCCTGACTGTCACTACAAATGCTGGCATTCCTTTCGTGTCAAGTCTCTTTAATTATCCAGTTTGCTTCTCCGAGTATGACGTAAAACTTCTTCTTGAAAGACAGTCGCAAATTGTCCAAAATGAAGGATTATTTCTACAATTTCGAACCGATGTTGAAACGTGTAGTTTTTCTTGATTAAATGGCAGATGTGGCAGAAGAAAATCGTCACAAAATGGCAGCGCTGTCATTTCGAACATAACGTCAGTCGGCAATAAAATTACAGGCGTAGCTACTGAAAGATCCTGTACCATAGGCAATAAAGACGATTGTCTAGAGTTCCTGATTGTATAAGTGCCAAAGTTCAGAGCTTCTACACACGTGCAATGAACCGAGTAGACTCCAACGAATGTCTCTATCTTTGCTTGTGTTCCTAACCCTTATGTCGTATGTGTATCCTCTCCAAATTAACAATCCTACTTTTCCTTCACTTGAGGCAATATTTTCAGCATCATGTTATGGTCTTTAAATATGATTGGGGATGGGTACAAACCAAACACCTACAGAACCTTTTGGTTGTGATTGAACTATGCTGCACGAAGGTCAACGATTTTTGTGAAAAGTTTCATATACAATGGTACAACCGATTTCTAGCGATACAACAAAAATCGTTGACCTTCGTGCAGCATAGTTCAATCACAACCAAAAGGTTCTGTAGGTGTTTGGAATACAAAGACTATGTAGCTCATGGAGACTTACTGCTACACAAACGTCCATGCTGAGGTGGAGGTTACAAATACAATATAAAAATACTTGGCCTAACAGACCGTATATGGGCCAGGGCCTAGCTTCTCGTTACATTCGTGTTGTGCGTGTTCTACAAAATGGAAGGGACCTACAGTTTTAGAGCCATATCCGAAAAGTAAATTGAGAACTTTTTTCATGCCAGGTATTAGACTCGAACGTTTGTCAGACATTTGCGAGAGGTGGAACCGTGAAAAAACTGTCTGGTGTTTTCTGGACTTGGAACCTCAAATCTCTCGCTTAATCCAGCGTACTAACCACTGAGCCAGGACTAATCTTAGAAAGATAGTTGGGGCCCTCACGAGGCATTGTCTTGTAGGAAGATATGTCAGAAGTCTTGGTGCTCCCTTTAACGATTTCTGTGGAAGCTGTAGAGACGGGGAAGTGGGGGAAACCATGACACATCTTCTGTGTACCTGTCCTGCCCTATCGGCTTTGAGAAGTAAAACCCTAGGGAATACTTGTTTGAAGATCTTAACTCAGAGATGGTTCATAGGAACCTCAGAACTCCTAAACTCTTTTATAGCATCAGGCTGGAAGTAGAATAGACTTCTTGAACTACGCTTAATAAAGATCGCTGAAACTTGAGCTTCTCTTAAGAGTGATCACCGATAGATAGGCAGCGAACATGAAGTTCAATATTTCAAAGAAGGTCTGTTCGCCTTTCCGAATTAAAGCATCCTTTAAAAACGAAGTAATCTACTCTCTCTATTCTCTTTCCTTTGATTTATAATCAGTGGGT
This sequence comes from Blera fallax, assembly GCA_946965025.1. Lineage (NCBI taxonomy): Eukaryota > Metazoa > Arthropoda > Insecta > Diptera > Syrphidae > Blera > Blera fallax. The sequence goes on along the minus strand of OX337245.1, from coordinate 63,552,076 downwards.
GTCCAAAACATACAGAAACACAAGAGACTTCATTTATTAAGCAAATTAAACCACTGGCACTCGTAGAACTTCATCTTCTTCAAACACTCAAAACAAATTCCCTGAATCCTTTTGACTGGATATTCTAATTGACTTTTGAAACTGTAGTAATCTCATCATTTGTCCGCTCAACCAAATAGTCCGTCCATTCGACAAACTGCACCAGAAGTGTAAATAAAACTTGAAACTTTACAAACCAACTAAAACCTAATAAATGACCCCTGCTGTGCATATACTTCGCCACAGCAAGGACACTCTGACAGAATTTCATTTCTGTTAAATGTCAACAACGAAAGGACATTCAATGATTCTCTCCATTCATGTGCATCTAATTCTGTTGCACATCTCTCTCTCTCTCTCTCATCCGACTTTTCAAGGATTCTTTCCCATTACAAAGAAAATCTGTTTCTCTTGATGGTGTAAGGAAAAGCAGTTCAAAGTAATTTTTGCAATTTGCCTCAATTTCCGTCCCCCTTCCCCTCCATCTAGCCTTTCGCTTTAATTAATTTAATTCATATGCGTTTCTCCATAATTCATTTCGTATTCCTGTAGTCAGAGTCTCTCACACTTAAAGAGATTTATGTCGAAAAATTACACCGAAAATTGCTCAGTGACTGCGAAGAATCCTTTTTACGCCAAAAATAAACAAAACCTTCCTCCACCCCACCGGGTGAAGGATAAAACGAGAAACATTGTATTAGCAGTAACAGTATCCTTTAAGTAAAATAACAACGCGGCAATTCATACATTTATGCATGAGCAGGATGTGTAATGTAATATTGGCTGCTCTTAAGGATTCACAGAAACAAGGATCATACTCGTAGAAGATTTTCAAAATGCCGGTCGGCAATGGTTGGAGGGTGTTTTTTGTGTGTTTGTATTTTTCATATTCAAAATCCGAAAATGTTCGAGTAAACTGATTTTATTTGCCAGGACTATAGCATTACATGGATATCATCGTCGTTTTGCGTAAGGATTCGCATATTTAGCAGTAAGCACATAACCCTTGTGTCTATTGGTGGTTAAATCATCGACACTGTTTTCTCGAAAATGGGGCGTCGTCGTTATCGTCGAGTTGGGGGAGTTTTATTCAAAATTCCTCGTAACGAGTGGATCCTTTCATGGGCACGTTTGTTGTTTTTTTTCGAAATGAAATTGTTCCCTTTTCGGTTGCTGAAGTTATGGATATGTGCTCTTTTTATGGTATCGCAGTTGATTTTACGTTTGTTTGTGTTTTTTTCTTTTTATTCAACGACGACAATTGGTGAGGATTTTAAGGAAAATATAAAATGTAATGGGAATGCCTTGAGATTTAATGATTGTTGAAGCTTGTCATCGTTATCGCTTGCTGAATACGGAGAACTTTGGCGACAGACTTTTATTTATTAAATTTGTAATTGATACTAACCAGAGGAAAAAAGGAGAGACTTTGGCATTAACCACCATGACATATTCATCCATATCCCACCAAAGCTTATGAATTTTGTCGAAAAAAAAACCTTTGTAAAAAAACCTCAGATCATCCATACCGATAGCAGGTACATTCCTGGCGGCCAAACCTCTGGCTTGGTCGATAAAACAGAAGTTTCGTTTTTAGACAATTTTTTGTTTCGTTCAGAGTAGAGCACTGAACGCAGCCCGAGCACGTCGAACATGCTCTGAATCGAATGTGCTCAGAGCGCTCTTCTTTGTTTATGAAACACGCTTGCGCACTTAGCTGTCAAAATATGAAGGTTGACTATCAACTCGACCGGCGCTTTTCATAAATATGTATAAAAAAAGGAATATTTGTTGAAATATTTGTTGAACAACAAGCTTCGTCCACAATTTGTGTCGTTTATTTCCCTTGCTGTCAAGTGTAACTTGGCTGTGCTCAGATTACTCAGTAAATTTGATCTGAGCTCATAGAGTGCGCTGTGAGTAAAAAAAGAAACACGAATTTTTTTCGCAACTCAAGCTCTGGTTGGTTGGTTTGGGAGGGTGAGAATATCTTCACCACGTTGGCCGCCATTTGGGCCTGTTATGTTATGTGAAAGGGGGGTATAAGTGAAAGGTTGTTTAGTTTTGGGATGAAGAGTCCGGTGGGGTTCACTGTTCCGAAATATCTACGGGCATTCGCAGAGGAAGTGTTCGAAGCTCTCTTGCTCTTCCTCAGATTCCGGGCAAGTGTTAGAAGTCACCAGACCCAGTCTGTAGGCGTGTTTATTCAGGTTGAAATGTCCAATGTACAGTCCGACAATCTGTCTTAATTGATCGATCGCCCACTTTGCTTGAGCAGAGGGAGCAGGGGCACTTCTTCATGGCTTTGGCAGCATTGCAGGTTTGCAGTCCTTTCCATATGTTTTCGTGTACCTGCTAATATTTTGCAGGCTAGGTTTTGAATTGTAATTCCAAAGCTGTTAGTAGATTGACTGTAGGTTTATACTACCAAGCTGATTATTATTCAGAACTGGACCTTCTCAAGTGAATCATCACCCTTTAATTCAGATAAGGAAGTTAGTCCTTGCATTGCATCAACTTTACTCTGTGCATGGTTTGAAATAAGTCAACGAAAAACCGAAAATTTACCCCAACTTAGTGCTTTTTGGCTCGAAGCAACGTCAGGTACTTGTAATGTTTCTCACCACTGTACGAGCCGGGATATTGCAGTACTCGTATGTAGTAGGTATCCTCCTTTGTTTACATCGTCAGAGTCTGTTAAAGTCTCCCGCTCCCGGCGAGTATTATAGGCAACTTTGGATAGCCATACCTACATAAACAAATTTTGCGTTCGAATGCCTTCAGGGAGTCTGGCACAGTTGATGAGCATTGAATGGTGTGAACAATTTCGTTGTGGATATGCGCTCTGCAAGTTCCAAGCCAACTGATAGGTGACATGTGAGTGGAATATCAATTATTACTTAGAAAGTCCGATGGAAGGAGTGTGTATGCTATGTAGACGGTATTTATAGTCGAATATAAAATAAAATAAAAAAAAAAAGTTCTGGAGATGCGGGGCATCGATCCCCGTACCTCTCACATGCTAAGCGAGCGCTCTACCATCTGAGCTACATCCCCGTGTGATAAAATGGAGGACAAATGAGGATTTGCTGCATTTTCCAGTAAGGAGATTGGATGTGGTAGACAGTGTGTAAGAAAATAATCTAAAACGAGAGAATAATGACGTACATATGTACCTATCTCTCTCTAAGAAGCGTGAATTGGTTCATCCGGACAGAAGCGCCACCCTAGTAGGTGTAAAAAGTGTTACGAAGATTCTGATAGGAATTCTGAATGAGATGCGATAGGTGGAGAAGAGAGAGCATTGCAACGAAGAACATTGTCCTCGCTAGGTCCAGACATCTGCAAAGAAAGTGGAAAGAGTTTCCCTCTCGTACATGTCTTTGCAGCTGCGACAGAAAGTGTTATGAGGAATGCCAAGCTTTGCCGCATGGTCTCCTATTAGCCAGTGACCTGTAATAATGACTACAAGTCCGGCAATGCCAAGTCTTGATCTGCCTAGTACCTCGTTCGATTTGGGTCTGTTGAAGCTGGGCCATGTCTTTCTTGATATGAGACAACTGGTAAGGCTGTTCCACCCGAGATTGGCTAGCTGGAGGAAGTGAAGATGTATATTGCCCTTAACGACTCCTATCGGAATATTGACTCTTTCCACTAGCGAGCTGTTAAGGGCTGACCCTCGCCTGGCCAGCCATAATTACTGAGTCCTGGGACCAATATGAGGGTAATTCTAAAATGGATGCTTTGTTCATTTATTTCAAACCGGCATTGCTCTACCAGTTTTGAGGATATGGTAACCGAATCAATGGGCTTGATTGGGGGATTTTTTAGCATGCGGCAAGCCTTCTGCGGGATTAGATGCAGAATCACACTTAGAGCCTCTGTTGGGCAAGGTCTCAATGGTCCTGTGATGTACTTGTACTTTTGTGATTCTGTTGATGTTATATTTCTTACTTAAAGCGGGATACCATACTATGCTACCATAGGTAAGAATTGGACGCACAACGGCAGTGTAGGGTCATCTTTGGCTGAAGTCCCCATTTTTTTTACCGAATGTTCTGGTGTTAAATCGCACGATCTTGGCGGCCAATTGAAGTCTCCATTTCGAGAAATTAAACGTCCAAAAAATTTGTCACGCAATGGAGCCATTGCTTCACCAGCTGTGTGGCATCTATCGCCGTCGCGTCGCGTCGTGGTGAAAATAAACGTCGTCCATATTCATAGCATCAATTTCAGGCAAAAGAAAGTCAGTCAACATCGTTCGGTAACGCAATCTATTCACTAAAATAGTCGCACAAGCATAATTTGCGGAAAAATATGGCCCACTGACATTGACAGCCCAAATTAGAATTTGACGTTCAAATTTATCGATTAAATTCACCACACCTGTGCGAGAAGGCGATTGATGATGATCAAAAGCAGTACGAACTTTACGAAACGTTTCTGCGATGGTTTCACCCTTTTTGTAGTGAATTTTCACTGTTTCAATACGATGTCTCAAAAGTCATCGCAATGAGAGTTGAATGTTCAACAATGGCGCGAAATGACAATCTGTTGTTGGATGACCATCTAAATGGACAAGTACTTGAAAAAAAAGCAATTAACCACTACTACGTAGATGGACAAGTACTTGAAAAAAAAGCAATTAACCACTACTACGTAGATAGGAGTGGTTAAGTCAAAATCCTTCAAAAGCCTACTCGTACTGCACTGAGAAATCATACTGTGTATCCCTTTGGTCTATCCTTGTATGCAAATATTCCAAATCTACCCATAATAACCGTTAACCAAGGCATTGCCTTCCAAAAAATTAAGGACTCAAATTACATTTGTAATGCCAAACCGAGGGCAAATAGCCAATCAGTATTTGTTTCCTTTTGTTAATCCAATTTGAAAATTTGTCTCTCGACAGGGAATCACGAAAATATCCTTAAATTGTCCTCGCAATTCTATGAGCCACCCTACACTATCAGGAGAAGGATTTTTGTTTTGTATTTCTATTTATTTAGGAGCCCATCCGGCGAAACCGAAACCGGCCTTCAATGATGCTGATGATGATCCTTCGATTTGTCCCATTCTGGTTCATTTAGTTAGCTCAGTATTTTGTTTAGCGATTTTCATTCTCTTCATTTCATTTGGGTCTTGTGTATGTATTCCTGCGGTTCACAGGATTATTATTTTCCTTTTTCTGCTTGTTTCGAACAATTTCCAAACCATTCAGCAGCATTTTCCATTTTTTTTTTTTTTATGATTTTTCTGTCTGAAAGCTTTGCAAATACGAAAATAAATATAAATATCCTTCTCCTTGTCGTTATATACCCCACCCTGAAAGTACATGTGTGTATATTGTATGTCCTACAATCAATGTCACTATAATGAGCACTCAGATGGACATCATCCCTAGAGTTGGTCGGATGATAGAGGATATTTTTCTCCCGCAAAAAAAAAAACAAAATCATGCTTGGAGAGTAGGATGCAGACAATCAATCTTTTTGTGTGTGACATGGGACGTGGCCAAATAAAAATCTTTCTCCCGGAATAAAAAAAAAAAGAAAAGGACACATACTCGTACAAAATAAACGGTAAACAAGAATTTTAGCATCTTTGTCGTGATAAACCACAAGATGAGATGTAGAAGAGAACGAATAAGAAGACAAAGATGATGCCAACGCAAACAAAACATCCTTTTTGGGAAAATATTTCAGAAAGATTGTTGTTTAGAGGATTTGGCCAGGATCAAGATACGAATGCGCTGCTATTTGTCAGGATTTTGTGAAAATTTCTCACTCATTGTCGTCGATTGTTATGAGTTGTGTATGTTTATGTGATATGATTTGTCACAAGGACTCTCTGGAGAGATAAGTGCTATGTGGGGCGGTGCGGTGCGGTTCGGTGTTTTATGTATGTTTTTAGGTGGTAATGATATTTGTTTGACATCTCTTGATATTTTTGATTGCTTAGCATAAATATTTTTGAGAAAAAGTTTTTCGAGATATTTCTTCGTGCATGAATGCTGGGTGGATGGATGCTGACTGCTTGTTTGACTTTGGGACACAAAGTCATTTGTTATCACTAAGTGAAGTGGGTGATTGAAAGGATGTAGTTTGTTGTACGGGACAGGCTTATATCAATTTAAACATTTCATAGAACTAGGGCCGACTGAATTCAATAGCTGTGGCTTCGTAAGCTTTCGGAGATGATTCCAGGACACTTTTTCGAGTTTACGCTCATCTGTGTCGCGGCCCATTTAAGCTTGAACAGAATTAAACAAGATGGCAGTTGTAACAATGTCTTAGGTCACACGACCGGATCTCCCAAAAAAATTAAAGGAACAGCCTGCTTCTATAGAAAATGATAAATAGCAGCTGAAACAATAGCACCATCTGCCTTTCATCAAGGAAGACATGAAAGCATTGCTCGTTTTTTTTTAGAGCTGAATCGGGTCTAAACCTTAGCTAACTGCCTCCAGTTGCCCGCTCCATGTTGGCTGAGATTCTTTCTACTTGTACTTGCCACCTGAGGTGAAGCCTGGCGGTATGACGCTATAACCGCCACCAGGGAGGCTGTAATAAATGCAGAGCAGACACGGAGCGCGCTTAGTACTTATAAGTCCTGACAGCAGCTTAGCGTTTGGCTTTACTTTAATGGTTTTCTGGTACACTGGAGCTGATTCTGTACACTTAGCAAGTAGGTGCGAACTTTTTTTTTGCTGCCAAAAACACTCACATTTCCAGCTTTAGCGTGGACCAATGTAATGCTCGTCTAAAAACTCAATCTGACATCGATTTGGTAGTCGGTTTAGGCTGGATTTTATCCTCACCCATATCCTTTGTGATGGTTCCGTTGTCCTTCATTAGTTCGATGTTCTGTTTAGCTTGCGTAAGCCCACTTCTACTGAGCCACCGTTTAATATTTTGTTGCTCTTATTAACTGTCATCTGCATAGACCGTCTGGCCTACCGGCTGGCCTTGGATTCAGGGTTTAAGCCGCACGAACAGCACAGCACTCCTTCACGCATACAGCTTTATGGAGTGTCCTCACCCATACATACTATCTTAAGGAGAAACAATCAATAGATTGTGTCGATTTTATTGAAATTATTATCGGACGCGCAAACACGTTTTCATGCCAAATATTATATTTAATAACGTCGATTGCATTGCATTACATCAGCGCGATTAATGTTCAATTAATAAATGACTTCGCTGCTCCGGTAGGTTAATAAATGTCGTTTATCAACTCAGCTCTCTATCTGGTTCGTGCCATATAAACCCACCCACTTACCTAGCTCCGCGTTTATTGCATTGTCATTCCACCCAAAAGCCAACCACACCGCCCGGCCCCACCGCACACACAACAAGGGCACTGCATATGAATTAATCCGTAATTATATTCGAACCGAATGCGCCTCCGTGTGTTTATATGGCCCATAAGCCAATAAGCCACCTGTAATATAAATAATAACCTCCCGAGGAAAATCCAATTTGCACGCAATTAGTGACACAAATTACCTTCCCGCTTGAAAATAATTAAATCGCTCGCATAATTACGAAAATTTATTACCACCAACCCTGGTGCGCTGAACGCGATTAGAGGAGACGTTCCACGCCTTTTGGCCTTTGCTGCTGCTGCTGCTGCTGCGTTCAGAAGTGAGATAATTAATTTTCGCCACTGTCACGATATCAGAACATCATCGAGACACACTATTTTTTTTTATTGTTTTCGATTGAATCGATTGCCGGAAGTATCTAATCTCTGCTAATAGCCTGAATGACAGTGTAATTCAATTTATCAAATGCGGAGAGATTTTCCTCTGTGGACTACCCTTCATGTGTTCAAAAAAAAAAAAAAATCTCAACCCTTGCGTGGTTATTTCATTCACTTTGTGAATCCAGGAAATACACCTCTCTTCGAAGGATCGATTACCATATTTTGGCAATAAAAAAATATACTTTTAAGGGTTGTCAGGGAATGTGTCACCACCCACCCACTTATAATGCCATTCAAAGGAGTTTTCAGCACAATATTGCCATTTGTTCCGTTAAACGAAGGATTGCATGTTTGTTTTTTTTTTTTTTTTTTCGTTCGACCACCACCAGCATCACCATCCATCCTTTTGTAAGTGGATAAGGGTAGCAGTTGAACGTTGGTGGTGGCCGGGTCGAACAAGTCGAAAAGTAATCTGTAATGGAGGCCAATTTGTAACGGAGGTGGATGGCTACGAGGTTTTTGACTTTTGCATTTGTTGTGTCGTAAATCACTTAACAATTTGGAAAATTGCTGAATTTCTATTCTCCTCGTAGTTCATGCTCATTTTTGAGATGCATGGATAATGTGAAAGGATTTTATGTTAGAAATGTTTCCGAAGATAGTTTGACCTTATTGAAGCGGCGATAAATCGCATTTGAATGACGGGAAAGTAGAGAAGAATTAGTGTTTGAGCGAAAATAATGTAAGGTAGGCTTAAAGGATACTCTATGGAGTTCAGATTGGAGCTCGACGTAGGCTTAGATACATAGAGCTGGTTGAAGGGATAAAAACAACTTAAAGCCATGGTGCGCATATAGGTGAGGAAAGTCCAGCATATGCATGGAGTGCATTGTGCGACGAAAGAATTTCTACCAAAGCCCTGCTCAAACATGCCTAAGAAGCTTGGAGAAGAAGAATGCAACACCAGATGAAGGAGATAAGCTTTCAGATGTCCATACTCTAGAACTCGGATCTACTACCAAAATACAAAAAATTAATAAGGAAATGATGTTATGCCGCAGAGCTCTTCAAATGTTCACAAAAAAAAAATCGATTTAGCTCCGGCACCACATACCCATAAAAGTAGCTTTGAATACCAATTCTATTCCTAAAAAATGGAGGAAGGGATTGATGTCAAATTTTCACATCAGAGGTGATGAAACACTGTTTATTTCTGTCTCCACGAAACCCATTTCTCAAGCAAGCTACAGGAATTCTACAAACCCTAACCTAACCTAACCTAACCTAACCTTCCATTCAGTAGTACAACGCACTAATCACTGAGCCACAGCACCCACATACATGCGTTGAAGTTTGTGCTAAAAAGCTGTGTGCTCCATATTTTCACCTTCATCTGGACATTCCGGACAGGATGGTGAGCCGTGATCTGACAGGAGCTGTGTAAGATCCAAGTTGCAGGTTCCATGCTTTCAACTTATCCAGTTGGAGTACGTATATTGAGATTAAAGGAGATTACGTTGATAAAAAGCAAGGAGTTTGCAAACTTACGGGCTTATTTTCTTAGTCAGGTTACGAACTTTTCACTTCACGCTTAATACCGTACGGTTTGCTTGAATAAAACTAATCTTAATGGTATTACCCTGTTTACTCAACATTGACAGCTGAATCAAGGAATTCATCAGATCCTGTATTCAATATGTTGGCGGACCAGGAAGTTACTTTTTCGTAGGCTATTAATAGCCTTTATCCGCCTTTCGAAAAGGTTTTCCGATTCCTATGAATTCTTAATGCAAAGACGCCGGAGCTTGGCAGCATCTTCTAAGTGCTGCCAAGTACCACAGATTCTTTTAGAATCGCTGTTAAAATATCTGTGTTACTGAGTTGCTTGGTGCTAATGCAGAGTGCCAGCGATTTTATACTCACTTGGGCTTGAAGCTTTGCTCGTCACTTAAATGTTCCTTCAACCTTCGTTTGAGATCAGTAAACAACGCTTCAGTGAGCTTTGTTTGGAATTCTGACCATTATTCCTTCGTCATTTTGTACAGGTTCCTAGTGTCTGTCATATCTAATTCAATATATAGATATTGATGACAGTATTCCGCTTCCTTTTTTCATGATTCACGCATTCATCAAATCCGAAAAGTTGCCCACTACACGATGACGACGATGACACAGCAACATTACTTGTTGTGACAAACGTTTACGCATTTAATGCTACCGTTTTATTTTCCTTTCTAATCTTAAGTTTAATTTAACATTAATTAAATTGGAATCGAAGGTGATCATCGTTCTTGATAACATCCAACAAATTCAATAATTACAGAATAAACTGACAATTAGGACAGCAACTAAGCCTTTGCGTGTTCGTTTAATATCATAAACCTTATCAACTACGTTACGTGGCTGTCTATTTAGAGCATTCATCGATAGCCATGGAGGGGCGGTAGACCCAAATATATCACCTCTTCTAGGGTATTGATTATGGAACCTTAAATTATCTGATTTTTGCTTTAATTGAAAACAAATTTTTATGGAGACGTGGAGTTAAAATAAAAATTTATTTATTCAATAATTGATTGGAATTATCAAGCAATTTTTTTTTTCTTAATATTTTTATTTAAAATTATGATTTACTGTTTGACTGATTGCAGGTGCAGTGAAATGGGTAGCTACGATTAGACAGGTTTAATCAACTTGTTGACTTCGTAGAACTAAGTGAAATTTGGACGTGAAACAAGACCAGTAGTGACCCCAGAGACAAGTTGTTCCTTATGCGACTAAGCTTAACCAGATAAATCAGTAGCAGTCCTTACACGATTAAGAATAATGCCATCAAAACAATGACAATTACATATACTTATGTCATGTAACTTCAACTTGCATGACACTTATTTCTTGCAACAAAATTAAATGCGAATATTTTTGACAACTTCGTAGCCAAGTTTTGAACCAATCTTTTGCGAAAATTAGTGATAGCAAAGCATCAGTCCCCAATAGAAATCAGATAAAAGCCTTGACAGCAGCTCTAACAGTAAGACCTAATGCGTTTACAGAAGCTGTACAAAGCTGTCTAAGAGAAGAGATATTCCCGGAGCACTGCAAGTTACAGTACCAGTCGCTGCTAGCCACGGGAAATAAACCCCCCACAGGCTCTTCATCATATCGTTCAATTTGCCTACGTACCATTAGCCCCGACGGCTTAAGTAAGATTTGGAAGATATTAAAATTTTTTTTTGTATATTAGGCTGCTACCAATAGCCGAGAAAAGAGGCGCTCTCATAGAACGCCAATTTCGGTTCCGAAAAGCCCGATCCACAGTCGGCACTATCAAAATGGTGGAAGAATCGCTGCAGCAGCCATTGAACGAAGAAGATGGCGGTAAGACACAAAGAAGTACTCAGCCGTAGTTACTTTAGACGTCAGTCAATAACGCTTTCAATTCACCAAGTTTGTCATTTTAAAAGGCTCTTGAGAGAATAAATACGCCTGAGCTATATTCTTAGGGTATTATCGAGGTACGAATAAGATGTTAAGGTATGAAAGCGACGAAGATACCAAACACTACAATTTGTCGCAGACTTTCTACAAGGTTTATTGCTAGGTCCCCTTTTGTGGAACGCCATGTATGGCAATGCTGCCAATGCCGTCAAGAACAAAAGTCATAGGCTTTGCGGAAAACGTCGCTGTTGTGATTGTTGTGAAATACGTTCACGAGGTAGAATCACAAAGAAATGAAGCGATCTCAAACATTAAGACCAGGTTGGAGACAGCAGGCTTGAATTTAGCGGAGCAGAAGGCGGAAGCAGTTCTAATCACCATCTGCAAAACAGTAGAATGGGAAACCATGTTATTAAATCCAAGGTTAGGTTAGGTTAGGTCGACTTAGACCAGTAAAGGTTCTTTGTGATCCCATGGAGCAGCCCTTAGGCCACTCAGGGACTAACAAAACCAACCGGAGCTTTTCATAAAGCGATGGATGCGAACGTCTTAACAAGTACATACATAGGAAGCAAAGGATGGTTTCCTCCTCCTCCTCGTCCCTACAGCTCCTGCAGAAGTCGTTAGAGAAGAGGTCAAGTCTTCTGGCATGTTGGCCTATAAAACAGTGTCCAGAGAGAACCGCTTTACTTTAATCAACACGGTACAACGTTTATGGTCTAGCCTAGGCCAGATCTGTCTCGAGATGTGACACGTTGAGTCGTTTTCCCATCTGCGGTTGGTCTTGCTAATAGCGTTCAGCCTTAGTAAATGCTTACATGTAGCGAGAGGCGTACCCAGGGCTTGCCTATTAGGCAGAATGCTTAGAGTAGTACCCTGTCTGGCGAGCTCGTCCGCCCAGCAGTTTCCTGGAATGTAGGAGCACTATTGCAGGGATTTGATTGCCTCTTGGCTGTCAGTGAAAATGGTAATATCCCTGACAGAAAGTACATTACACTTCAGCCAGGACAGGCCTTCCTTAATCGCCATGATTTCCGTCTGAAAAACGCTACAATGATCAGGGAGGCGGAGATTACATCCAAACAGCAATCAAATACCTACAATAGGCTGAACCTTAAGCCGAACCCGTAGCATGTAGTATGAAAGAAGGCCTCGATACTACAATCATCCCTACGAGGCTACGGCTAAACGTGGGTGGTCAAAGACGTAGTCGTGGAGCGACTCAGTGTGCTACATAACGACTTTTGCAGAAGTAGCAGGGACGAAGAAGAAATTGAATCAGTTCGTCACCTGCTGTGTGATTGTCCTGCCCTATCCGTTATAAGAATGAGGACTCTCGGAAGTTACTTCTTCTCTGAATTGGAGGACGTAGGTTATGTAGAGCTGACGGACCTCCTGAGATTCATATGACTGGGTGGTTCTAACAGCGGACTTTACAGCGTTTCCAGGGTAAAATTATTGGGCACAATGGACCCGAAATGTTGGTCCATTTGAAATCGCCGCTTTAAGCCAGATCCTTCACATTCTTTTTTCTTCAGTAATTTTTTAACCATCTTTTTTGAATTTTTCTAACATTTGTCAAATCAAATCTAAAACCAATCCAAAGGACACTTGAGAGCGCTATTTACTCCAGAAATACCAACAACAAACGTGAAAGAAAAGCTTCGTTCTCGTTTAGGACCCATTTCCTCGCTTAATCCTCCACCCCATCCTCCAATTACCAAAGAATTACGAGTGAAAAAGCTAATTGCCTAAAGCTACCCCTCCAACCGTCATTTGCAGAAAAGAACCGTTTTTTTTTCCAGCTCCAACATAATTGAAGGTAGTAAAACCAACTCCCATCACAGTACTTTGGCAACATCCCTTGGCACTCACTATAAAACAGTAGCAACAACAACAACATTAATAATTCTTACCGCCGAATGTGGACGCCATTTTTAATGTCCTTGATTACTACCACCCACCCCTTTTCCTTTCCATTTTTTTTTGCTCTGCTTTGCTTCATCATACTTCCAGGGGAGATAAACTGTAAACGAGCAAAGCAGCTCTCTCTCTACTATGGCACATCGACAAGGTGGATGTTTCACAGTTGATGTGTGGAAAATTGTCCTTCTTATGTCCTAATAGGGGTTGAATTGGTAACTGAGTGAGTGGGTGGTTCTTGGTTGTTTGCCATTTCTACGACGCACATCCATTTTGTCAACTGGAGTTTAATGGCGCTTTCATCCCCAAAATTGTCTACGTGTGTGTGAGTGTGTGTGTGCCTGTATGAGAAACATCCGCATCATCAGCCTCGTCCTTGTTGTCGTCCTCATCGTCATCATCATCATTATCATCATCTCCTGTGCTAATTATATGAAAGAGGCACTTAGTTCCTACTTTGGTTCAGATATTCTGTGTAAGTATGTCCTTTATGGCTCTTAATTAAGGCACTGAGGAGTGTTTAATATGTTTCTCGTTTTTTGCCCTGCCCTTCCCGTTGTGCTATTTGATGTACATTCCTGGGTAGGATGGTGCCACTGTGAAGAGGATATATGTACGAGGAGGTTTCGAATTTATGTGGCACATGCTGCAATTAGTTGAGGGTAAATATGAAGGATGTGAACTGCTGACTCGAGGGGAGGTTGCGTTATGACTTTAAGTAGTTCAGATGCGAAAGTGGAACATTTTAACGCAAACAGTGTACGAAGTAATTGATATTTTTTTTTTGAAGGGAAATGCGAAGAGGAACTGGAAAAGGCCAGAAATGTTGCGAAAGAAATGTAAAAAACTTGATCTTAGCTGCGAGACTCCCAAATGCACCCTGCGGCACAAGGAGGTGCAGGGAAATTAAGTGCAACTGTGCAAATAAATCTAAAGCCTTCCAAGAGCATTTTCATCGGTCAAAGGAAAAGGGAGCATTATATTGGGATTAAGAGTATATGAAGGCTATTGAGTCTCCTAACGCTGTGACCAGAATAGTTCTTCTGTGTTAATTCCCCTGGACCCATGGTACATGGTAAGGTTTAGTTACTGAAGGAATCTGTGTGTGCTTTTTTTGGATTTCGGAGGCGGATAAGAGTCCCTTTCCGAGTAGTCTGTGTCTGCTGCGAGCCATGGCTGGGCACTCGCATAGAATGCGAATCCAAGGACAGGCAGCAGAGACTTGAAGCAAGTTTTCTTATTTTGTGGAGATGGCAGACAATTAAGTGAGCAGTGACCCGTAAGAAAGTCTGTTAAGATGTTGGCATCTTGTTTCCGATAATACAAGATTTCATCAGCTCGCTTACAACGGCCCTGCGTTGAAGTCCATGTAGCTAGAGATTTCAGTCTTTCCCAAGAGTTTAGTTTCAATTTCAGGTGGCTAATATGTAAGCCACAGAGAGATAGTGGGCCTGTGAATGGTAGTGTAGAACCTCGTCTTGCTAGTTCATTACCATCAATACCCTTGTGACCAGGAACCCAAATGATTGTGACACTGTTTTGAGCAGCTTTGTAGCTGCTTTAAGGTATTTAGGCAATTCCAAGCAAGCTTACCTCATCTTTGTAGCCGGTTAACTGTCGGACATAAGGTTCATGTTGGATCTACGGAGGTTGCATCATCTGTCGTATAATTCAATGGCGTAGATTTCGGCCTAGAAAATCGATGTCGACGCCTACTCCGTATTCGATTTTACATCTGACGGTGCACCATGTTGAGTGGAGGTTGCTTAAAGCAGGGCCCTATCACTCTATGTGTCACGCTCTGAGATCATATCTTAAAAGGGCGGTACAGAATTATCTCCAGGGGTATGAAATCTGCGTCGCTGATGTGGAGAGTCGCGGGATTCCGTTCAAGATATTTAGATGCCTCTTGGAATTTCCCAATTTAGAATTCGATGAGAGGTGAAGTTTCGCAGCGCTTACCGTTGAAGCTTTCTTAGCTCTGATTTGGAGTGGGGGAAGCTGTAGGAGAGCTTCGAAAGCGGTAGTCGGACAGGAGCGTATCGCGTTGATACTGCCAATGCAGGTTAATCTTTGGACTTTTTGTAATCAATTTTGGGCGGAAGTTTTAGGTGCATATGTACCTTATTGTCGGAATAACTATGGTAAGGTAGGTCCAGTGAGCCAATTTTAGCCTCTTTCTTGTGAACGGGATGATGATCATTTTGTTAGGGCTAACATGGAGCCCCTTAAGTTGCCACATTCTGCACAATGTGTACCTCTTATTATAAAGACTAGGCCATCTGCATAGCCTTGAGTCGTGCAGCCGTAGTTGTAGGAGTCAGTCAATAACTAGTAGAGGTGAAAGAACGCCTTCCTGAGCACAACCTTTAGTCGTATTGATGGTGGCAAATGAGTGGTCTAATTTGGCAGATATACGCTCTTCCTAGCGCATTGTCCGTTCTCATTTTTGGTTTATTCGCGTCCAGATTGTCTTGCTGTCAGGACAATTAGTGTAAGTAAAACAAAAAAAGGGACGAACAATGACCCTGGCTGAGTTTTCAGTTTTCACGACGCTTGTAAACATGTCAAAGTTCAACACTGGCCGGTGCTGTTTCCTGATGTGCAGAGCGAGTTGTGGTCGAAGTTGTCACACGGACCACGCAGCATGTTTGACGGGACGATATCGTTAAGTAATGGTGTTGTTCAGGACTCAGTATTCCTGATGACTTTTTAAATTGTTTACTTTTCTAGTCACATTAACCACTGGGTGTATGTAGCTCCAAACTCTTCAGGATACTGCACTAAGGTCCTACCATCATCGTCCTTATTTTAAGATTAGAACCCGGTGAACAAATACTTAAGTGCATCTACTCTTGTGCATCTGTCCATCTCTTCCAGTCTAGTATTCCAGTCAGCGCCGGAGCTGAAGGCACTTTACTAAATGTCATACAAAGGTCCTTATTGGATGCCCTTCTTGGTGAACTTTCACTTGGGTTTGAATCAGTAAAAATATATCCCACACTGCGTCCCTTTTCAAGTTTTAAATCCCCACCGTATTCTTTTATCGATTTTCATAAAACACCTGCAACTGTCCACCATGCAAACAGACCTTAAAAGAAAAATACCCACGCACACGACAAACATTATCCCGACAAAAAAAAAAAAAACAAAAAACAATTCTACATCGCATTATCGTCATATCTCACATGTAATTCGTAACAAAACAAACCAGATACTCACTAATCCATCAAATTGTGTGACATCTGCAATTTTATCGCGTGGAATTCCACACACATTTGTCCACTCAGCGTGCCAACCCAAGAAGGATATACCTACACCCATTCGCGTATCCTCGAAACCAGGAATGTTTCCTATCGATATGTTAATATTTGCAACGACAAATCCGTCAAACACACACATCTGAATGTATGGAAAAAACAAACACAGATTGTGCTAATGGCCGGTACTGTACACCTCCGACTCAGGCAGCCCGGCATCAGCTACATCAGGACCATGTAGCAATTGGCAAATAATCTATCGTCAATTGAATAAATTACCACTCTCGGAAATTATCCAAACAAAATCTAACGATGCACACTCATGGCGGAGGAATGCACAGCCCGTGGAGGAGCTCTCTTCCGGTGATTGCTGCAAGAATCATGGCCGCTCAACTGCAACCGATAGTCGTAGCTTAACTAGCGGTAAGTGCTAACAGAGTTTTAGGCTTCAATTCACAGCAAGGCGATGCAAGCGTAATTTTCCAAATTGGATAACGTAGTTTTTGATTAGTTTTCAATTTGGAATGGAATTCCGAGAAATGTTACACCAACGGATGCATCAACATTGCCATCACCATCACCATCACAATCACCATCACCGCCGCCATTGACGTCGCCATCGTTGTCGTTACCGAAACTGAACGAACACCGTCAATGCTTCGGTGAAATCAATTTATTTGAATAATTGCGCAAATTGTTGGCACAAGGATATCATCACATAGCTTTTATCTATTGATTTTGAAATTATGAGAGTAAACAGAGTGAGAGAGGGAGCCTCAATGATGGTTGAGCTCGTCGATGGTGGTGCTGTTCTAGGAGTGGGTTGGCTTCTGTTGATGACGATGGATGACAGATACTCGTATGGCCGGATGACTTTTGTTTAGATTTCCAATTAAATTGTTTGATTGCAGCCGGCAATATACCGCTATGTATGGTGTGTTTGTTCTGTTGGTGTTGAGGGGTATTTCTGAAATTTTATTTGTCACCGTTGAGGTGTTTTACAATTTAATGGATGGACGGACTGACGGAAATGGAGGCCGGGAGGGTTTTAGGCAGTCTCGTCCACAAAAATGAGAATGCTCCGAAGGAGAAAGCAATGGAAACAGTCGTATACCATTACAATGCCAGAATACTGAGAGCGCCTTGAACGTTTTCGACCTGATATAGTTCTGCCCAAAGAAGTTTCCTACCTGGGATCACTCCTAGATATTAAGCTTCATCGGAGATCTGGATAGTGACTGCTTTAAGCACTGTTTTTAGACAGTTGACCGAAGCCCGCTCCAATCGTTGTCCTTATTTGTTACCGTTTCGGAGCATTTTTGTTTTCTTTACACTGTCGCTCAGTATGCCACAGACCAACCGAAACTTATCCCGCTTTGTAGCGCAGGATGCTCGCCATTCGTTCGCAATTTTTAAAGACATTTACAGATAACCTCACTGGAAGGTGTGAAGTAGGGCTTACTATGTTCGCTGCAAGAGGCACTTTTTACCGAACCAACACCTGTCGGGTAAAAAACCAAAGACGGAGTTGGCGCAGATGTTTTCTCTGATAGGCTTAATCTTAAGCTCTCTTCCCGTCTTCCAAATTATTGTAGCGTGTTCCAGGCGGAAATAATGGCGATCAAAGAAGCCCTATCTTGGCTTAAAAAAAACGTGATATCTGCTAGAGATATCCGCATCTTTTCTGATAGCCAGGCAGCAATCAAATCCCTGGAATCGACCTCTATAAACTCTGTAGTAGTCCTAGACTGCCGTTCGTCTCTTGTGGAGATGGCTGAGCAGTTCAATATTCACCTGTGTTGGGAGCCGGGGCATAGAGACATTCCAGGGAATTGTAAGGCCGATGAACTCGCCAAAGAAGGAACAACTTTACCCATCTTGCCGGACAACGGCACCTTAGGTATTCCAATAGCTACTCGCAAACTTAAACTTAAGCTGGATGCTATCGAGAGTGCAAATCTTAGGTGGACAAGTGGATCAACATGTCTAGCGACAAAACAGAGAGAATTTGATTGCTCTCAATAGATTGCATATCGGCACCACAATAGGTGTCATCACAGTATCCATTGTGGCTCGTGCTGTGTGCGGTTGCACCGTCTTGTTGAAACCACATGTTCACCAAGCCCCGCTCATCCAATTCCGGCAGTAAGCAGTCGTTTATCATGGCCCTGTAGCGTTCGGCAGTAACAGTGACCATATTGCCGATGGCGTCCTCTAAAAAATACGGCCCAATCACTCCTCCCGCGTGAACGCCGCACCACACAGTGGCTCTGAGTGGATGTAATGGCTCTTCGTGCATCAAACGCGGATTTCCAGTGCCCCAGAAATGAAGATTTTGCTTATTGACGTAACCGCTTAAGCGGAAATGGGACTCGTCGCTCATTATGATTTTCGACACAAAATCGTCCTCTTCATTGTTGAGATTGAGGATGGCTTGACAGTAATTCACACGCGACTGACGGTCAGGAGGCATTAACTGATGCACTGTTTGCACTTTCTACGGGAACATGTGTAAGTCTTTCACTAAAATTCGTGGTAGGGTCCGTCTGGTGATGTCCAATTGCGTGGCTCACCGTCTGGTTGATGTTTCTTCGTTCTCAGCGACATCGGCAGCCACAGCCGCGATATTCTCGGTCGAACGACCAGTCCGGTGGCGACCACGCCCTGCATGGTCTCCTGTGGTTCCAGTCTGTTCGAGTCGAGTAGCTAAGCGCCGGAATGTTTGCCCAGTAGGCGCGACGCGATTAGGAAATCGACGTTGAAATTCACCACCGACCGATTATTGGTCAAAAAAATCGGCACAATTATTCCACGCTCTTGCGGAGTATAGCGCTCCATTGCTTGCCTGTTTGTATACTGGAGCTGTCTAGTTCACAAATGTCAAATATGATTGACGTACGACGCCATTTGCAAAAATTATGACATCTTCCTATAGGATGATTAATTTTGCGCCACCTTGTACAAGGCTAGGCTTCATGGTACTGGCGACTCCTAGATGGCACCACTTCAACCTACCTAACCTAACACCTGTCGGAAGATGCCAAATTCTAGGTATTGTCACCCAATTTTCCTGGTGAAATAAAGCTTTCCTCGACATTTCCTCGCAGCGCGAAGCGAATTCGTTTGCTCACCTTGTGGAGGTCCGGGAATCATCTGATTTCCTTAAATATCAGGGAATATTGGGACAAGTTATGAGGATGACTCTGTAAAAGTAAGAATCGCAAGATCAATCTGTTCTTCAACTCAATCACTTGGAAAACAAACAAATCGTCCTCATCCTTAATTTGCGTATTCATAATGAAAAGGTTTAAAAAAAATACTTGAGTAATCTGTCCCATAAGGCTCTACGCGTCTCGAAACCCATTTACACAAATGTCACAATTGCGCAAACACACGAATAGAAATAACCAAAACCGGAAACATTAAATTGTAATCCCCGTTAACAATTACGGATCTACATCTACCTCCAGATCCGAAGCGTATTCCCCTCTCAATTATTTAAGTGCGCATAAATTAGGCAATTATTTGCCCACATTTATCAAATAGAGGTTTCGTCTGAATGGACTCTCATCCTCGTCCTCACCCGGCCGGTGCCAACGACGACGACGACGACGAAAACGAGTCCCTTATTCACTCGTGTGGTAGGGTGAATCCAATAGGAGTGTTTATACCGAACCCTGTGGCAAACAAGTGCGTAGCGCAAAAATTGATTCTTACACCCTTCATAATAGGACTAATCAACCCCTGAAGGCAGCACTCAGCACAAGCTTGTATCTATTTGGGTTAACACCCGAAAAAAGTGAATCTCTCTGGAGACTTACCGCACGTTTAATTAGAAGTATCTCCTGCGGCGGTCGGGCAAGGAAGCTCCTTCCACGATAAAGGATACGAATTAAGTTGAATAACTTTTCTCGCCAGAGCCAGGCAATTAGCAGATCATCTTTCGTGCCTAGGAAGGGGATATCCATTGTTTATCTCGTAATGCATTCAATTTGAGTCATTGCGAGAGGGTTGATTGCTGGTGTTGGTATCGAAGGGGATGCGACCGACTTTTGCCAGAGGTGATGATGATGATGATGATGATGACTATCGGCACCGTGTCTGACTGTAAACCATCGGTCAATTGTTTGGATTATTTTCTGGTGAATTATTGCGTGTTGACACATATGGTGTTGAATTCTTTGTGTCGCAGACGTAATGCGCTCCGAATATGCTGCCACATGAATGGACCATAAAGGACCATGAATGGAAGGAAAGGATCATGCAAAGCTGTTCGGGCGATTAAATTGAAATCAGAATTTGTGATAATGGCACTGACACTGGGGATGTCGTCGTGTTTTTCTTGTTCTTTTTTTTGACAATTTCGCAGCATATGGACAAAGTAAACATAATTCTGACGACAATCCAAATTGATTGGCATTATGTGCTGGGATGTGCATTAGGGACTTTGATTGCGATGGGATTTGTTCAGGCTGAAAGCCTTAATCGAATATTATTTGTGAGCAAATATTTGATCAGAAATCTAATTAATTATGATGCGCAGTAAAATTATAACCTTTTGACCGCGAACAAAAATTCTGTAAGTCTCCAAACATAGCTCCGAAAGTTTGTAACTATGTTAGGCCAGCACGACATGGAATGGCAGGGTATACTCAAAGGGACATGGAATGGACAGGGAACTCAGCTGTCGTAGTAGCTAAGCGTGGGTTTTCACAGATGGCTCCAAAACCCGTCAAGCGTCTGGAGTTGGTGACTTCGTGGAGGTCTAAGACATAAGATTTCAGTTCTTGTAAGTCTTTCAGATGCGTCGGTTGAGGGGGCTCTCGCGAACCGACTTATCCAGTGACCTTCAAGGAACGGTCTGCTTCGGCTGCACGGGAGCTTTTCCGAGTATGCCTGGCTCTGCTCAAGACGCTCTGCTTGATTAACCTCCCATCGATACGCACATATATCAGGAACAATCTACCTTCTCAGGCGAGTTGGATTTAGGTTTCGATGACTTCACGCGACACTTATCCTACGACCGTGGTTCCATGTACATATGTACATATATGCTGTTTCATCGCTATGTAGTAAGGTGCAAAAGGGCGCGTTCTTCACGACGGTAAGCTGGCAGACGCGTTTGATATCCGAAGCCGAGTGTAGCAGGGCTGTATTCGAAAAGAAGCAGGGGAGTTTAACAGTCAATGACATTGCCTACTTCTTCATAGAGTTTTACTACATGAAATGGTTTACAAAAAAGGCGGGGCAAACCGAGTAGGGCCGATAAACCAATAGTCCTCACCCTTTCAAACTCCTCCATTCAACTTAAGATTGCTTGACAGGATTCTAGAAAGTTGATGACGGTGACATCGAAGTTGATGTTGGCAACACAATCGGGAAGGCATAGCCTGCATTCTGTTTGCTATCCAGCCTAGAAAAGCAATGTATACGGCCCTAAGATGCGTCTGTTTCGCTCCAATGTTGAGTCCTTTTCCACTGAAACGCATTTTACAACTCCGCACAAGATGACACGGGGGCGTAGTGATGAGGTATAGGGTACCATGACAAGCTTTTCACGGGATTGGAGCCTTTCTCTATGCTTTTCTATAAATTGCATCAGGTTTCAGGATGCATCGTAAAAAGCAGGACCTAGTGTAACCTTTTACTAACACTGGTGCCATGAGACGTAGAGGAAGGAATCATCCAACAACCAGATGGGTAAGAACGATGTTCTATAGCCGCATTATGACATCAGAGAGGTTTCTGTGACGGTATCTGCAGCAAAAGCTGCCCCCAAGGCTGCATCCTCCCACCTCTACTATGGTCTCTAGTCTTAGATGACTTACTGGTAAGACTAAATAGCTTAGGCTTTAGCGCTATAGGCTGTGCAGCTGATCTAGTGATCATAATCAAGAACAGGCTTGAAGACAATGTGTAGTAACTCACGCAAGCTGCCTCCTTGAAGTTTCTGACTGGCAGGTCTATCGATAAACCCTACCAAGTTAGTCACGGTACCCTTGCCTCAGTTGCCCAAAATGGAGCTGTTTTTGGTTTCTTCGACGAAGTAAAATATCTGGGAATCATACTGTCGTCGTATGTGTAGTAAAACTTGGGCCTATCCCCAAAGGTCACTTACTGGTTATACACAACGGTGGTCAGACCCATCCTGTCTTACGCATCGATGGACTAAAGCCAAGAAAGTCCCAACCATCAATAAGCTTAAACGGTTGTAAAGACTAGCATGCCTTGGCATCACAGGCGCATAACTGCATAACTGCTCTACGGCAGCCATAGAGGCTATTACCAAGCTTACCCGGTCGCATAAATTTTGTCAAAAAAGTGGCGATTCACAGCGCGATAAGTCTCCGAAAGTTGGATGAAAATACTTCTTGTGATCAGATGGCTCTCATGGAACTGATATCTGACTTCTCCGAACTCAGCACGGCTCCCGATTTTATGCCCAAATCACTTTTCTTTGTCCTTAGCAGGAACTCATGGACCACTGGCGGACGGATGGATGAAAAATGGATTCCGGTGTCGGTGCTGTGACCAAATCATAAAATCTCGAAACCACGTGGGAAAAATCCTAGCTTTACGCTACAGAAAAGTGCTCCGGCTTCAACCTGAATTTAAAGGTGCCTCCATTCATAGACTCATGGACAGTCAAGCGGCGCACAAAGCTCTTAGCTAGCACTTGATTAACTCCTAATCAGTCAGTCCTATGCCGGATAATCTGCAAAGATTTTCCCTGCGCAACAAAGTAAAGCCCTGCTGGGTACCAGATTCTATAGGTATCGAAGGCAACGAATCTGCAGATCTGCTAGCCAGGCAGGGTTCATCCTCTGATCTGTTCATTGGATCCAAACTTTTTTGAAACCTACACAAGTTACACAAGTGGAAAAGTAATGTGTGCTTATTCAACTGGAACAATATTCAAGGACTCAGACAGACAGAGCCGTCAGATTCGTTCATAAAAAACCAAGAGGTGTCCTAAAATTTTGCAGAAACGGCATAAGAATGCTTGTGAGCCACTGTCAACTCAAGTACCTTACTTACTTAAGGTGGCGCTCACAGCCAAGCAGCCATCAAAGCCATAATTGGTCCAAAGATGCAAAAAGGAACTCAAATCCCTCAGCACGAGACACAAAATCTCGCTCTGTTGGATCCCGGACCATATGGGTATCCACGGGAACGAGATGGCCGACGAACTGGCCAGGAAAGGCTCAACATCAGATGACCTACACGCAGACAACTCTGTACTATTGCTGATCAGTCTCCTCATGTCCAAAACCTCTACAGACTACTTAAATAAGGCCAACGCTAGGTGGAACACCATCAACGCATGCCGAGTCTCTAGAAAACTTTGGACCCAATTTGACAAAAAGAGGACCAAAGAACTGCTATCATTTAACATACCACAGCTGTCACTCCTCATTGGAATCCTTACTGGACACAATTCAATGGCGGCCCATCTCAGGTGGCGCCACAGTCCGGGGTGGACCTGGGCCTCAACTAACTAGCGTCTCCAGCCAGCTCGATCTTTAGCCAGCTGCCTCTAGTTTCGCACGCTAAGTTGGTTGAGGTCCCCTTCCACCTGGGTGCGCCACCTGAGTCGCGGTCTTCCTTTACTGCGCCGTCCCTCGGGAATGGATTCGAAGATTTTCCGGGCCGGAGTATTTCAAGTACCACCTCCAAGAAATGAGCATCACTGAGGATTCCATCCACCGCCTCTGTCTAGAAGATGATGGGACCGCAGTTCACATACTATGTGGGTGTGTGGCTCTGTGCAGCACTAGCCTCAAATTGATCTAAGGAACTCCACCGCAGCAGGAAGTTGGAATTTCTGTAGGATTAATATGGGCACGTGTAACAATGGATCTTCCTTGGTCGCAGTGCCTTTACTCTCCTGGGAGAAGCCAAAAATTATTTAAATAAACTGCCAACAAGGCCCACTGATCGACATAAGATTGAAACTCCAATTGTCTGTCGCTCAGTGTCATTAAATAAAATCATTGAAAAGCAATAACAAAGAGGCTTTAAAATGCAGCCCAAATCAGTCGTGATGTCACAACCTGAGGGGTGATGGTTAGAGTAGTCCATTCCCTCCTTACAGGACGCAATCAATTTATCCACCGCACAGGATAATGTTTCGAAAAATAAAAATCGAAAATTTAAATTTTAATACCTCGTCCTGCCATTAGAAACAGGATAATAAAAATTCCTTTCCATCTGTACAATCCCCTGTCTGTCTGTCATGCCACTGGGGGTTCAATGCAAATAAACACCGCACCGTACCACACCAAATTTACGTATTTTTCTAAATAAAGTGCAATCGAGTGTATTAATCCAATTGAATTTGTTTTGAATAAATAATACCGTTAACTAATGCTCTCGTATAACAATAACAAAAACACCAAGGTTCGTAGACCAAAAAAAGAAGAAAGAAGCTGTCTCATCAAAAAATTCTACCCCTAGAGAGGTTGAATCGAGGGTGGAATACCGCACATACAACGACTGAGAGAAATCCTTTTTTTATGCATGTATCTGTGCCTAATAAATCATCATACAAATCAGATTATGGGATCAGATACAGATATATATTTTAAACAATCAACAATTCACGTATTTGCCGTGGACGTGTTGGTAGGTTTTTTTTTAAAGGTTTCCTTGTTCTGCGGTATTAAAGTTATTGGACCAGAAAATTTCAACACACGGAGAAGATTCGAATGTTAGTCGGGTGGTCGGGTCCTGGGTGATATGTGTATTCATACATGTGACTGAATTTTACGCATGAAATGTGAATATAAAATGAAGGAAATGCACCCTGAAGGTGTTACCAAATGAGGGTATAATGCTGGTGTAAACATGGAATCTTGAGGTATCTCATGTGAATATAAAGTTTGAATGAAGTTCGAGGCACGGGTTCGTTAAGTCGGAGTGAAGTTTTTTTTTATTCTGTGTTGGAGAATCTGGTGTCAAGTAGTGTGGATGTCTGAACATTCCGAGGGGCCGACATGGACTCGGACCACTTCCTTGTTGTAGCCAAGGTACGGTTGCGGATATCCCGAACACCGCTAAGACAAGGACAAGGTTGCGGTTACAATCGCAACAGATCGCCAAATCATTTTCCGATCGAGTCTTCCTTAATCTGTCAAGACGTCCTATGCTGGCGGACGTATTGAAGATTAGTGGCAACAGTCATGAGAGACGCTGCTTCTGACGTGCTGGGTTCCACTTGTCCACCGTAGCGCGACCCCGGGTTTGACGACGAACATCAGGAAGCACATGTAGAGGAGGCATACAAACCGTTGCTGCATACAAGGACTAGAGCTGCCCGTTCGCTCTACGAGCAAAGAGACGGGAAGAACACCAGCTTCTCAGGCAGAAAAAGAAGGAGAATTAGAAGCGCGCGATCGAGGAAGTAGGGAGATGCTACTGCAGGACCGAGGTTCGGAAGTTCTACCAAAGGATAAAAGTTCTTTTCAAGGCCACAAAGCCCGAACCGAAGCCATGTAAGGACGAACAAGGGACCATCGTAGCAGAAATACAGTCGATGCTGAGGATATGGAAGAACCATTTCTGCAGACTGTTTAACGGCGACGGTGAGTAGGGAAGGAGATAACGACGAACTGTACAGCGTCATCGCCAGTGAAGGTCCAACGACTGAGGTGGCTGGGTCATGTATGGACACCAATGCTCCGGACACCAATGCTCTCCTCTTCGCAACTCGTTCTGCACACACACTATGAAGTATCAGATGTCTATTCACTCGCTCTCCGAACTCGTCATGGGTCTTACGAGATTCACTAAACCCACCTCCCCTCCTACCCCTGGCTTCGCGGCCATTTCGCATTTCATCGCTAGGGGGGGGCTTCAGCCTTCTTCAGCCGTCTGCGCCACGTTTCGTTGTCGCTCCTGTCTTCGTTCTTCTTTCATGATGGTAGCCACAGTATCGCTTACTGCTTCCCAGGTTTTTTGCGTGCTCAGCATTTGTCTAGTGATGTTTTCTGGTGTTGAGTCCACACCCACTCTGTTCACCAGCAAGCTACGTTCTTCGCGATATCGTGGAAAGACTATGGAACATGGTATGTTCGGCATCCTCGACTGCTTCCGTGCACGTTGGCCAATAAGGGTTGTGGAGGTAGGCTTTGAAACATCCATGACACCATGACAAGTAAGCATTTGCGTCAGGTAGAAGTTCAGCTCTCCATGCTTCCTATTGATCCAAGAGTCTATATTGGGGATCAGTCTCTGCGTCCATATCTGCCTTTGTCAGAAAAGTTCCACGTCTCTTGGCATTCTTCGAGGGTCGATCGAGAATCGTCCAGAATCGAAGACATTTTTACAGTTCCGCAGACCCTCAAGATATTAAGAAGTCGATATCCGCCATTTATTTATCGATCCGTTCATGAAACGTGTCAATAGAAACGTGCTCCACATAGCCGTGCTTAGTTTACGCAGCTCTGTCAAACTCGTCCGTCTGTGCATCACAACGATGGAGAATGCTTGCTGCCGGATTAGGTTTAGTGACAGCCTCGCCGTGACCTTTGATGTTAAACAGACGCTTAAGCAAGCTGCACGCTGCCACCCCGATTTGGAGCTCTAGTCGATGAGATATTCAACTTAGAGCAGCTCCTCCAGTCCGACTTGACGGAGTACCTAAAGTGGATCGAAGTATGGTAGATCTTCTGATAGTTGTCAGGCATCCAGGTGTTTCCCTCTTTCGTGGACCCCTGACCTCAGCAGATCCAGATGAGAGTAAGGGGACTTCGTGTATACTCCTGTGCCATTTGTTGCCCACAAACACCCCTCAAGCATATGCATGCCGACTTTTCTATCTACCGTTTCAGTTTCACGGTAAACATCGGACCTAAATGAGCTGAATTTGTCCCCACAATCCTACATCAGACGACGTCTCTCCAAAGTCTTAAAAATTTGTTCAAAATTCCTTCTAATAAACACAACATAAGCATTCGCCATTAAGTCCTTATTATGATTGCAATCAACCTCTCTCCAGACTCCTCCGCAGTGCACTTACTAATTCACTCGTTCACTTCACTTCGTCGAGCATCGGCCACTTCATCACGTAACTCCTCTCGACACTTACAAACCACTTCAAGTGCGTTATTGTGCGTGAAGGCGTCCAAAGGAAAACATTTATTTAACCAACATATCCTATCCCAGTCGACTGGTGTGTCCATGTCCATAACTCATCTCACAGTGGATGCATTGCATCGTGTCGTTCACACTGAAGTGGATACGCACAATTCGTGTAAGAGTGCATCAGTATGGCACACAGCCACCCTCTCCTCCTGAAGATGCACCTTATCCACGCACCATCAATGAATTATTTGCTCTGTGCTATGCCCTTCTCCTGTTCTGTCCTAATACGGTCCTTAGTACAAATTCCAGTTGATTGTGTTGTGCTCTGTCGTTTAGCCCATCTGTTCATCTTTTGGTCTTTGAGTCGTCAGTTCGTTGAGTTTCCATTTAATGGCGAACAGATGATTGCTTAAATGTTCGCCTCATCCTGCTAATCATGCTCGTCGTCATCGTTGTCCTTGTCGGCATTTTGTGGTATGGAAGTAGAGCGTGTAAGTGTAACTTACCCCTTGGATTCTGTCTGCAATTAAGGGTGCAAATTATATTATTTGTCATCGCTGTAGCATTCACCCTCTGTGACGACTCCAAACACCAGGGAGGATTGGATTTATTGTTGATCCTTTTCGGTGAAACGCTTTTGAGAGAAGGGCTGACTGGCTGACTGGCTGACTCAACGACGATGAATGGTGATTTGTATTCATTGTTGCACGGTTACGGGTTGTTTATCTGTAACATTGTACTCACGTAGGATGACGACGACGATTAACCAACAAACGGAGAACAACTGGCTAAATGCTAGCAGGGCAGGAAGCAAGGACACCAGAATACAATGACAAAAGATGATCTCTGTGTCAACACAGATGATCAAATTTTCGTGAATTATATTTTCGGTATTCACGGTGCGCTCTTTGCATATGACTGACTGGCGGGCCTTTATTTGCCGTTTATTGCTTAATTTTAAAGGATAATTCGAGGGGTGAGCCGCAGCACGTTTTAGATGGATTACAATGGATTTAGCAATGTTCGAAGGCAGTTGAAAATTAATTCAATAATTTACATTTAATGGAATTTGAGTGCCTTTTCAACAGCTTGATGGCGGGGAAGGATGTGCTGTTTAAATGGTGACGGTGTTGCAAGGCGTTTGGTATTTCGAACTAACATAGAGCTCAAGTGCATTGGCTTAGTGGGTAATGCGTTGGATGATCAGATCGGATGTTACGGTTAGGAAAACACCAGACTCTTCTCCACACTCCCACCTGCAGTCTACTTACTTAAGAGGCCCGGACTCGTGAAGAACCTCTGCCTGAGACGAGGTAGACTTCCAGCCTCGTCAATCGTGTGCTCGTTGCTTCCATTCGTGATCGCTTGGCCTCTAAAGCGATTGATTGTTTTTTTTCGTCGTCTCAAGGCTGGATTTAGAAAATCCTTTTGCCTGGAGCGTTGTTGTTCATGAGCTCGATGTGCTCGAGCTATCGCTTTTTGGACTACAACTATGTCGTGGTACAGCGTTGCGTTCCGAGCAAAGGGTTTTGACTCCATTTTACCTTCTAAGCCATAGTAGCATCGGTTTTTATGGGTCAGCCTTCGCCAAATCGCCGCTAGAGTGTCATTTGTGGGGTAGATCTTTATTCCGGAGCAGAGGAATTCTTACACTACTTGTAAGAGCGGCGTCTAATTTCTATGTTGTCAACGTATTTCTAGGAACTGGGCGTTCCTTCTGTGCTGGCACCTGCCTTAGGAAATATCCAAAGCAAGATTGAAGAAGTCAAATGAAATCGCATCTCCTTGCTGGTATTCGTTCATAATAAGTCAGAGGAACTGCCTCCATTCAAGCCATTGCCTTGTGGAACTTCGGATGAATGCATACGTCTCTGAAGTCGATAAAAGCACTTGAAATTCGATAGTTTTTTCCAGAATTTTCCTCAGTGACGATTAGGGGTACCGTCTATCTGTCGAGCTGGACGCCCAACTGACATTTCCCGATCAATGTTTCGCCCAAAGGCTACAGATGTTCACAAAGTACGTTGGATAGGATCTCACATGGGACATTAAGCAGACTAAGCTTCGATCTTTGGTGCAAGACATAGAATCGTCATTCTGTAGATGGGGCATATGGAACTGATATTCCAGTCATTGGGTCTACTTTCGTCCAACCGTACTTGATGGATGACTAGGTGTATGCATCCCACCAAAACGTCATATCTGCACTCGAATAGCTCTGCTCGCAGGTCAGCCAAGCCCATGGACTTATTATTCTTGTGTAGCTTCCTAATAGCTGTGCCAAGCTTTTCTGTACCGGGAGATGGAATTACTTATTCGTTACCTGGAGTTGCGCTGTCTCTCTGGTCTTTCACTCTCTCTCGACATTGTACCCATTCACCAGCTGCTGGAAGTGCTGTTTATACACATCCCTGCATCGGTGGCTAGGGTCCATTCCCTACTGCGGAGAGCCTCCATTCCGGTCTTGTAGCCATTCGCTAGTTATTCTTTGGCTTTCTTATAAATCTGCTGAGAGTTGTGTAGGCCGCATAAGTCGCTGATTTTCTTTAGCTGGGAGACTGCGTGTGCTCTCTGTTTTCTGAGCAGTGTATCATCTTCGGACACGATACACTTCCTTTGACGCGTAGTGTTGCATTTCGGTGCTTTTAATGTCCCTGTTTTCCAGTATTCGCATACATCATCATATCACGGACTTTTTTCAGAGGTTGGTGGCATCTCGGCTTGGTTTCCTCTTTTATAAAACTTGCGATACTTGGTCCAGTGAGTGTTGGCGTATGCGAATGGTGTTCTCTGTAGTCTATGGCTGCTCCAGACATGATTAGGGTCCAACGTTCTTTGTTTTTGGGTCATTCACACCTTTTTCTTATTGGATAGTCGACGTTTGCCCCTGTAAATGTCAGGACATGACAGTAAAACTGTCCTAAGTGGTTTTAACCCAAAGTTAGGAAGAGATGACATCTTTGATATACTAAAGACCATCAGGTATCATTCAGTCAGACTTTGCTACGTTTCCAGACATTTCCGGACAAATGGAGATGGGAACATAATGGTGGATTCTTTGTCAAGGAAGGGGTCGCCCCTGAACATCACTGTAGTGGACACGAGAAAAAACGGCGACAATTCGTACTGGTTATCCGGGGAGGACTGTACCACTCCTCGTTCATTATGGATAGGACTAAATGAAACGAAATGAAACATATTTACTCGTATGTACCTCTACAAGAACCGAGAGCACCTCCTTACAGGTTTTAAGGAAAGTATACTTAAGGAGTAGCCCAGGAAACGTGGAGACTGCAGATTCTACGTGAGATGTTGAGAAAACCTCAGAGCACCTTCTAAAAGAATTCGGAGCACTGATCCGCAAAAGAGGATGCTTGCCAACTGTCAGAAGAAGATCTACCATTCTTGGATCCACTCCAGCTACTCCAAATTATGAAAGAAATCGGACTGGAGGAGGTGCTCTAAGTTGAGTATCTGATCGACTAGAGCTTAAAGTCGGGGGGAAACAAATCCACATGGATGTGCCTTAAGATCCACATACTTCGAAAACACCGCAGAGGTAATAGGAGCTTAGGTATCGCACCTACTTCACTTCATAAAGAGTACCAATTTGTTTGCCCTTCGGCTATTAACAAGATTGGTATGGTTTCCCCTCTGTTTGCCTATCAAATCACACACCCTTCCGAAACCCACCTTACCTTGAAGTCTCAGGAACTCGTACATGACCTTCTGCGTGACTTTAAGGGCTTTTTTGGAAATGTCAACTTCAGTCTCAACCTAAAGAGAAATTCTTGTACTTAGACGTCATCAATCGGTAAGGCAGTGACAAAAGTTTTATAAGATGGAGGCAGTCCTTCCGAATCGTTCGAAATGATAATTTCGACATTTTTTAGTATTTTGAAATTTCTTTATTTAGTTGTTTGGTTTTTTCCTTAATTGAATATTTACAAATTAATTTATTTTCTTAATTAATTACTCACGTATCACACATAGCGGGTGTCTTAATTATTTTAAATTTTATTTATTTACACTTTTTTTATGTTTTTGTCTTTTAAATTCTCTAAAACAGAACAAATAAAGTAGAAAAGATTAAACAAATTATTTTAAAACACGTTTTAGTTGGAATTTTGTTTTTTTTTATGTAAAATTAAATTTAAATTGGATGATTCCTTTGTTCTGGGTCTCTAACTTAAGGTGACTTGAAAGTCTGACTAGATTCAGGATTATGCATTAATCCTGGCAGCGTACTCGGGTTTTTTAATGAACTAACTGGAGCCACTGTTGGCGGAGGCTTTTGAACGTTCCTTAGCCTCTTGTTGTGCTTTTTTGGATCTTTTCCATTTCATTCGACGATTTTGGAACCAAATTTTTACCTGTGTCTCCGATAGCATTAGTCCGCTGGCCACTTCGAATCGTTTCGGTCTGGAGAGATATTTATTTTGTTTGAATTGTTTCTCCAACTCTAAGAGTTGTTGGGATGTGAATGCTGTACGTGGACGCCTTGTCTTGCCAAGGATCGCATGATGTGGATAGGCAGCCAGTTCGGGAATTCGATGATGCAGCATACCGGCACGGGCAAGAAATTCGAATGGCAGGTGCGATTGTACAAAACTATGACCCATTGGGAGCTGCAAGTTGAGAAGAGAGGATTGCCAATCTTCAGTCAAATGAAATTGCTTCACTCTATCTTCGTTGCAACTCACCGGTATGGGTTTACCAGATGGATCCAGAGGTCGATGAAATGCTGAACCACCTTGCGCTAACAATTGGTATGGATGTCCACCAGCGTAGAGGGGAAAGTCTTGTGGTCGTATTGGACTATGTGGGGGAATTGGTTTCTTGAATTCATCGTGAAACTCCATACGCATACTAATGTGATGTTGATCCTCACAGCCCGGGCTAATCGGCGGACTAGATCGGTGTGAAGACGTTGGAGATTCTGATCTGTGAGAAAAAAGGTTGAATTATTAGTTAATTTGAGGATTTTGAAATGTTATAAAATATGAAAGAATTGCCGTCGAAAATTTATATCAAATGCGGTTTCTCTTCTCTCTTTGACAGAACACAGCGGGCTGTCAATAGTGGGTTCGATGTTATCGAAACGGTAACTGCCAAAATTGGTTTAGCAGTAAATGAGGGCAAAACCAAATATATGCTGTCAACAAAAACATCGACGAATTAGGCGTCACGGTCGAGAGGTTGTGGGGGACTTTGTGTACCTTGGCTCTGCTACAAATTCGAAGAATAACTCTTACCCTAGAGTAGTATGACTATTCCGAACAACTAAGGAGATTCAGTACAAGACCCTTATCATTTCAGTCCTGCTTTAGCGGATGAAACTATCCTCGGTCATTCTTCGTCGTTATTTGGTCATGTTGGCGTTGAAGGGTTTTGGAACAGAAGATTCAACGACGAAGTTTACGAGCTATTATTTTTAGGAATTCATTACCCATCATTTTAAGGTGTAAATCATCTGCATAAATTATCCTTAAGCTGGGCAATTAGCAAAATAAAATAGATTTTTTCATTCAATCGCCACCAACGCTGAGTGGGGAATAAGCTGTTGTACGTAGTTTCGGTGAATGGAAATATAAAACGACAGTTTTTATGGACAATGTGATTTATTTGCACACTTAATGCTCTCCAATTTGCTCTGCAATGTAGTTATAGTTCTTCTGTTAGAACTGCGATGTTAAGAGATCAATGGCACTGCCTATGGTTGGACTTTATCGCTGTAAAACTATCTTTGAAAACCAATCTGTTTTGTTCTCTGATTCATGCAATTTTGATTGGAAATGTGCTAGAGTAAATCGGAATACTCCTACTTCCGTACAATGTTTTCCACTGTACTCGTACTTTAGGCGAGATAAAGAGGTGTGTCCAACTAAGCATTAAAAATGCATTCAACTTGTTGGCTGAAAACCTCAGTTGGGTTAGAACTTAGTCGTGCTGGCTCACTTGAGAGACCTTCTGGGCTCATAATTTTTACGCCTTCAATCAATTTAAGAGGTATGTGGATGCATTTCTATTTCATTCTACTTTTATTAGATGAAAAAAGCAGATAGAATGTGGGTAAGATTTGAACGACTTATATAGGATAAGTACAAATTTCCGACGTCAAAATTTGATTCATTTTAAAGGCATACGCTAACTATGTCACCCACAATAAGAATAAAAATCTGCAGATACGACTAACATTGTCTGACTACCTCAAATACGTCATCATTCGTCAGGCAAAATCTTACTCAGAATTTAGTATGTTCTATCGCTGAGTGACATTTTTCTAGAATTCTAGAGTTTCAAGTTATGCTCCTGTTCTTAGAATCGACCTCAAATATGCACACACTACGGGGTATGAATGATTGGTTGGTTGGCGTTCTTGCACTTCGACTTAAAAGATCTACATATTGTATCGGTCCTGCTTCTAGTTGAGGTTTTTGTATAACTAGATCATCCAATCTAGTTCGGTTTCTTTTTAAACTAAAGGATCGGGTTTGGATCCAAAGAATATCGGGTTTGGATCCAATGATTAAAGCTCTTTCTAGTTTTTCTGGTTAACCACCAAACAGTGTACTTTAAGAGGAGTCAGTCCCCCGCAGTTTCTTACGATATGATCCGTTCTCTACGTCATCGACATATTTAGTCATTTTCAAGGCCTAGATTTCTTAGGTGTTCCCTTAATCTGCAGTACCCTATGAGCTAGGGCAATATTTTGATCTTTTCCGATTGTAGTTTCCGAGTAGACACCACTTCTTTTCAAGGATCCAACGGTTGACAGTTAAAGAATGGAGACAGAAACTTGGTCAAAAGTAACAGAATATTTGCCGGCTTTTAAAAGATTACCATGAGGTCAAAAATGTCACAGATGAAAAAAGGCTAAATTGTACTTGCTTGTAATCGAAGTAAGGCTAAGGGATTCGATTATCGACCAGACAGGACTATTAAAAGTAACATCCTTGTGAGAGATGCATTAACAGGCAGACTCAAATAAGGAAAGTGCTTTAAAATTGACTTTTGGACTCAAAAGACACAGCAAAAAAATGTTTTTTTACGCCTCCAGCCAAAATTTTGCAGTGAGCTAAAAAATCTGAGCTCACAATGTAACGTCACACTTTGTTGGGTCCTGGGATATAGGGTTGTCTCTAGT
Organism: Blera fallax; assembly: GCA_946965025.1. NCBI lineage: Eukaryota > Metazoa > Arthropoda > Insecta > Diptera > Syrphidae > Blera > Blera fallax. The sequence goes on along the minus strand of OX337245.1, from coordinate 63,517,474 downwards.
AATGAGCAAGCCCACGAATTCGATAGTTCGGAGCTGAATCAAACAATGGCACTTCAAAAATGTCGCACATGGCGATCGGGTGAGACAATTCGCCCCCTGAGTAAAACAAAAGGGATGAACTTCCCGCACCTAATAAGTTGGGCATAGTGAAGGGTGATAACCTCCTGGTGGTTCATAAAAAAGAACACTTAATTAGATAAGGGTTTTGGCAATGTAAGTGCAGAAGAGTGTACGACGCTCTTTCTCTGCGAACCTTCAAGACTTGTGTGAAAAAATATAACACGCACAACACGAATGATCCCGAGAAGCTAAGCCCTGAACCACGTACGTCTGTTGCGCCAAATACTTTTGGTTTTTGTTATGAAGAAGGTCATTCTAAATTCAAGTTGGTTCAGGGAGGTCCTCTAGAGGAGATGCTCAATAACAGAGCGCATTCGAATCAGTAATAATCATCAAATCCATTCTATATTTCTTATGCTAGTGATGTAACAAAGAACATTTTCGATAGATTTTTTTTATTCAAAATGCACATCTATTCGTTGGATTTAAAAGGATATGGGACTAACCCTCAGAATCACAAAACGTTCGGAAACCATACAGTTTCTAACCTTCAAAAAACATTCTCTTATTGTGTAGCTTCCCACTGTATTCTCAATGGCAGGTTTAAATATTTGTTTGGGAATATATTTTAGTTTATGAGTCGTTTTAATAGAATGATTAAATTCGAGTTTTTCTTAAACTCGGTTCTATCTCAAAATCACTCGTAACTAATAATTAAAAGTGTCTAGTGCCACTTTCCTTCTAAAGTACTTCACTCACTCGTATTTATGTAAAATTTAAACAGTCAATAGCATGTGAAGTGAATATTGGAATGACGTACAGAACTGGGTAATCTCTCTACGAAACTTTAAAATTCAATTAAAATCACCTGAATAAATCAGAGTTTGCAAGTAACTTCTTAGATTCTTTTAATAAATACCAATGAGATGCAGAAGAAAAACGGAATAAAATGGTAATGGAGCTGGAATTTGCCTTTTTACCATGAGAACTCACGGTTTCATCGACATAGAGACACTAAGATCCCTTGTGGCAATTAAGACGTAAAATAGTCGAGAAAATATGCGAAGCCTTATAATTTGGCATCACTGGAGTGAAGCTTCGGTGTACGCTATACTACAGCTTGTCATTCGTACGAAGATTCTTTTCGTTATTTTGAACTCCTTCTAAGATGTCAAAGTGTTAATTATCAGTCAGAATCCAAAGACTAAATCGGTGATGATTATTTCCGCTCCTCATTTTCTGATCGAATCATTTCTGGCCTCAGAATCAGGTTGAAAATTTAAAAGATTTGAAAGAGTTTTTGTTGTAATTGCTTCAGTTTTTATAAAAAAGAAAGTGCTCACCTGCAACACAGGTACATACTTGGAACTATGCTCATTCAAAACGTAGAAAATTATGTATTTACACAAACCTTGAGCCTCTCTGACCATTCAACAATCACAGGACGCACTTTCAAAATTTGGGAAGCTGTCCACAACTCGCCTTAAAGACTCAGTACTCAGTTGTCGAGTAGAGCAACGGGGCTTATAAACGAAAGGTTTCAGTTCTGGACTACCTGACGGCCAATCTTCTGTTGAAATGAGGGCCGGTACATTGTTTTCGAACAATGTTGCAACCCATCAGAACTCGATATTGCCGTCATATGAAACCATCAAAACTCCAATATGATGGCCCCGCTCAACTCTCGGCATAAGTTCTGACGTTTCTTTACATGACAGCGCATTCTACTCTTGAATGATTCCTCGATAGGAAACATTTTTTCATTGTTGAAAAAAATTCGTGTGTGAGCATTTCGTGCGTACCGTCGGATGTGTAGAGCTTTGGATCCTCCCTTTTATTCAAAGAATTTCGAAGGATTTTCGAAAAGAACGATTCGTTCGCAGTACGATTGAACCAGATACACACTTTCGATAGATTTACTTGCTTCAATCATTCGTTTGATTCATTTGCGTCGTTCTCGCAGTCGATTGAATCGAACAATTCATCGCTCGGCGTGTCTTAGAATTGTACGGGGGTTCCCCGTAAAACGTGAATTGGTATTCTCTTGATCTGATTTGTATTATTGAACTGTCTATGTCTGTCTTTCAATAGCTATAATAATTTTCTTTTGCTTTCTAAGGCTAGCTCTCAACCTATCAACCGTTCAACTACATTCAACTAAATGACAATTTGGACGCTGCCTAGAGTGAACTAAAATTCCACAGCCTACTCATAAATATCTCAAATTTTATAGTTCCACTGAAAGTTTGGATGGCATACACATCTAGTAGTAAACAAATTAAATTATGATACTCAAATAAAGGCTTCCTTTCGCAATAGAGATTACAAATTAGATAAGAAATTATGAATTTTTGATTTTGTGAAATTTAGTGAAAATTAAACAAATGCCATTAAGTGTAATCAATTTTTAACAACTTCACTTTTGGACTGTTTACGTTATATTTTATGGCACCAAAAATGAAATCACTTGCCTGATCGATGTCAAAATTAATGCGCTTTAATTCGCCCAAACACTGCAACTGTTTGTATATTGGTCACATTTATGCCTTAGATAAATATTTTCAGTCAAAAATACAATTTTTAGCTCATATAGATAAAATATTCGTCATATCTTAACTAAATTTGTTGAACAGTGCGTCAATTGTATTCACGGTCTCCGGCAATTAGTGGGTATTTACCAGGGATTGTAAATTGAATTTCTGACATTATTGACACGTCATGTGTCATTTTTTTTTCATAAAGTGTTGACACCTAATGTGTCATTATTTATTTATTTTCTTTGCTTCTAGTAGTTGTAGAAATAATCCTCACCTTGACATTCCGTCGGGACTTGGTGTTCCGTATTGGTCTCGATTTTCATGTATCCTTCTGAGGGCTTCCTGTTCGCTAATTGTTGCCGCTGGTGGGTCAGCATGTCCTCTCAGTGGCAACATCATTCTTTGATTCTTTCCATTCTCTGCATCACTTTGATTCTTGGCCAATAGCGCATCGATGCAAAAGGATTTCTTGGCAGGTGCACTTGGCGGCGGTGATGTTTGTGTAAATTGTGCCGGCACACGACCCAAGTATCCTTGATGATGATGGTAATTTTCGTATCCGGAATCACGCATTTCCGGCGGTAACTGAACCACGGCTGGTGGAGGCAGGCATCCACCCCCTATCATAGCTGGATGAGGCGGTTGCGGTGGCGGTAGAGGCCGTATTGGTGCCTGTTGTTGCACTAGCGGCAGTGGTTGATTACTATCCACTGGTAGGGGGCTAAGCGTGTAATTACTCTGTGGTGAGTTGGCCGACTGAGGTGAATTAATTGGACGCGGTGGCGATAACGATGCACTTGTATTATTATCACTTTGATAGTCCTGACCGAGCGGGCTCGGATGATTGTTGCTAGTTAGAAAGCGCGATATGTGTTGCTGTTGCACTTGGACACTTGACATTCTGTATCACTGTATCGTCACTTTTCATCCACACTGTTTACTATTGAAAAATCTACACAGAATGTATTTGTATTTGTTTTTTTTTTTGTAGTTTTTATTATTATTGTCACTTAACGAATGGCGGCATTAACGTCCGTTCAACTCAACAGCGCGTTCCGAACTGTGATAAACTTGGCGTTCTAATGTCGCATATATCCACGATAATCTTTCACACCTCACTGTTTACGCATGGGTAGTTGTCATTAAACAACTACAAGCATAGAAACCAGTTTTGTCACCACCTCCTTCGCGGAGATAAGATGGAGTCATATCTGTGTATCTGCACAGATACAGAGTATCTAGACAGAGATGCAACTATATTACACAATGAAGGCGTGGCTGAGTGGTAACTCAAAATGAAGATTGGATATCAAAAGTGGGTGTGGCATATCGTTTGTATGAATGGAGTGGTGATGAAAAATCTCGTCAAACGAGAAATGTAAGTGTTCCACTCTTCGACTACAGATTGCCTGCAAGTGGTGGTAGGGATAATTGGCGATTATCGGGTGAATACGACGACGAACTCGAACTCGACCTACCACCCTCGTTGTCATCGTCATTGTCGTCGTCGTCGTCGTCCTGGTCCTCGTCTACGTTTCTGTCAACCCACACCCGTGGAGACCTTGTAAGGTGGATTTTTCCAATTACCGGAGAGGGTGGAAATTTGACTTTAAATGGCGTAAAATTTCATTTCTCTCTCCTTGGTGGTGGACAATGGTATTCCTTGGTATGGTATGCTCGGGGGGTTGCTAAGGATAACGGTGTACGATTTGTGTAATATTCATGTGCTCTCCTTTCTCTTGAAGAGAAATGCACAAAGTCCATCTCATTATTGTCCATTTGTTTGATTGTTTGAACTGTTTTTCTTTTTTTTTCTCTCTTTTTGCTGGTTGATGTGTTCGTCCTTTTGAATATGCAGGAGCTTGTAGTGTGGACTGGAAAAATGTAAATTCTTTGTAATTTCCGTTTTCGAGAGTGTAAGTGGCAATCAATTTGTCGTATGTGAACGATTTGAGGATTTTATTTCGCTTGATTTTTATTTTTATTTTATACTTCTGACTGTCATTGGATGTAGGGAGTTGGTTTGACTGGGAAAAAATACTGCACAGATACCAACGAGTAGAATGGCTTTTATCGATTGTGTAGTTGATGTGCGGTGGGTGAAGGAGTGGCATTGGCTTTTATTGTTCGTTAAATGGTAATGGGATACATCAGAGACCGATAAACATTCAGTTAAGAGGTGGTTAATCGATAATTATGTATCTATGAGGTGGATGCTGTTCAAGTTATTGTGGTATTTAAGCTGAAGTTTTGCATTTTTATGCTTTGACTTTACGGTACTTAATGGTTGTGGACTGAGTTCCAATTTTTGATGTGTTTTATCGATAAGTAGTAAGAAAATCGTTGATTGTTAAGCAAATTAAGCTGCGGTCATCGATTTCTCGAGACGCAACCATTTTGAGTAGAGAACTTCCATTTTCGAATAACAGGTCTTCTATCGGAGGCTTTTCTCACTTTTATACAATTTGTGAGGATGTCGATGGGGACCATTTAGGCTTATACGCAGGCTGCTTCGTCGGAGATAGTTCGCAAGCCGCTGATCACTCTGCGCAGAGCCTGTAAGCTGATGATAGCTTTCTTCTACAGTTATTGGTCGCCAGTGCACCCGCCCATATCCGGGAAGCGTATGGGAGAACCTAGCTGACCACTCTGGAAAATAGGATCCTACAGGCGTATCCAGGTCCGCCGATATTCGAGAGCATATGAGAGAGTGCTGCCTGGATCAGCGATGCCTCGACGTAGGCTTTGAAGCGCAGCCTATTGTTGAGCGTGACTCCATAATGCTTCAATAATTTTTTGGACCTGATCGCCTGGTTTTCGCCGCAGAATTTCGCATACTTCACGGTCTTGCGGCTGGTTATTGTGGGCAGCTAGTTCCACACCGGCAGACTCCACCCAATCCTTTACTGCCTCATCCGTGGCGAACTCCACTTCGTGAATGTTCTTGACTACTGTGACCACTGCGATGTCGTTAACAAAACCAATCACTTTGACTGCCTCGGGCACGGTTAATGTTCCAAAGGAGAGTTCCGAGGACAAACCCTTGCGAGATTCCCGCTGAAACGCTGTAGTGTTAAGCATTATCATCAGCATGGTATCTTAGCTTCCTGTTGGTGAAGTAGTCCGTGACTATCTTCAGCAGGTAGTATGGTATGTACATACTTCCTGGCAAGGAATCTCTTAATAAACGACCAGTTCGACCAGTCCCTAATGATCGAACCAATGAGCGTATTGCACTCCGATTGGAGCGACCTCAGTAGAAGATGAACCAGAGCTAAAAGCTCAGTTTCATGTGATGAAGGAAGAAATTCAGGTGAAGACGTGGTAAGCGCACGCACATCAATACACTTGCCTGGAAGGCTGTAGATGCAGCAACTAGGTGCGACATTAGGAGCATCACGATGGAACAAGCTCTTCGACAAGGAAATGTTCGAGGAAATGATGAGTACGAGCGGCCTAACCCCCAGCGGAACAACTGAGACCCTGTCGCATCAACTCATCCAAACTATCACCACATCATGCGATGCAGCAATGCCTAGAAGAACAACCGGCAGAAGAGGTGCACCGTGTTACTGGTGGAACGAAGAAATAAAGGCACTTAGAGCAAAATGCCTACAAGCCCGACGCAGGGTTCAACGATCTAGGGGAAGAGATGACTTCCAAGAACGCCTAGCAACTTTCAGGCTAGCAAGGCCTAAAAAATGCGATTAAGCAGAGCAAAACAAAATGCTTCCAACATTTGTGTGACGAAGCCGACATAAATCCTTGGGGCATGGCATACAGGATGGTTATGACTAAGCTGAAGGGTTGCAGGTCCCCACAAATATCATGTCCGATAATGCTGAGGTCCATAGTAGAACATCTATTCCCACAAAGACCACCTACTTTGTGTAATATAATAAGAGATATCAACACAGAGGACATTCCATTTCATAGAATGCAGGAAAATAGGCGACAACAAGGCGCCTGGACCCGATGGCATCCCAAACAAGGCTGTGAAAGCGGCAGTTCAACGGAGAGTTGACATGTTCATAGCAACAATACAAACGTGTCTAGAGGCAGGAGTTTTTCCAGAACCATGGAAACTGCAGCATTTGGCACTATTACCAAAGGGAAATAAACCACCGGGAGAACCATCATCATGTCGCCTAATGGGAAAGATACTCGAGCGAATTATATACAACAGATTACTAGTCGTAGCAGAGGAAAAAGGAGCCTTATCAGACCACCAATATGGATTTAGGAAAGCGCGCTCCACCGTAGACGCCATAAAGGCGGTAGTCGACACAGCAACGGAAGCAATACGTGGAGAAAGATGGCGATGGGGGACAAAGGAGTATTGCGCAGTAGTGACGCTGGACATTAAAAACGCCTTTAACTCAGCAAATCGCGGAAGTCCCACAAGGATCGATACTGGGACCGCTATTATGGAACATCATGTACGATGGAATTCTGCGGCTAATGTTGCCACAAGGAGTCAAAATATTTGGATTTGGTGACGACATTGCCGTTGTTACCGTGGCAAAGCATACTCACGAGATACAGGCAGCCACGAATGAAGCAGTGGCAAAAATCAAAGGCTGGTTGGTATCTGCCGGCCTCGAATTAGCTGACCACAAAACAGAAGCTCTGTGGAATACGTAAATATTAGGAATCGATAAAGTACCTGGGAGTAATGCTTGACAACAGACTACAGTTTAAAGTGCATGTAAACTACTCGAGTAAAAAGGCATCACTTCTTTCTCGAATACTGCCAAACATTGGAGGACCTGGATAAGCCAGGAGAATCTTGATATCCAGAGTAGTCAGCTAAGTTCTCTTATACGCTGCCCCAGTTTGGGCAAGGACACTAGCGACGCAGAAAACGAGGAGGAAATTAACGTCAGCTTACAGACTCTGCGCGCTAAGGACTATCGGTGGTTTTCGAACGATTTCGGATGAAGCTGCCTTCGTCATAGCCGGAATGGTTCCCATTGACATCCTCGCAGACGAGATAGCTTTGAGTCTATAACAGGAGAACCTCGAGGCACTTGAAATCAATAGAAATCAAAATGATTAAGGAAGAAGAAAAAGCAGCTTCAATGGCAGCATGGCAAGTTCAGTGGGACAATACTACCAAAGGCAGATGGACCTATAAGTTGATCCCGATTATCGAGGTCTGGACAAATCGGATCCATGGAAACTGTAACTACCATCTTACACAATTCTTGTCCGGTCACGGTGGCTACCGGAAATATCTACATCGCTTTGGACACGATAGCACACCCTTCTGTCCAGACTGTCCAGATCAGGAGGAAGATACGACCCTTTTGTTAGTAGAAACCGCCACGAGGAGGGATAGTAAGCACTTGGTTACGAACTCATTTGGTTCTACTGGTCTTGCCACTCAGTTCCGTCCGCATGTACAAATTTGGTTTTAAAAGTGACCATATACCTCACTAAACGCAAAATGTATGCTCGAAGATCCTTCCATATGATTATTCGAAAAAAAAAAAACTCGCTCATTACGTCTAATTGCAGCTTACCCAGAAGCTACGTGAATAAATACTCTACAACTGAACAGAGAGTCCTTTAAAAAAAAGGGTTACATCTGCACACAGAGAAAACTACTGCCCGCCAGTGAAAGTCCTGAATTAAAAATCCCAATACGAGAGCAAATAAAAAACAGATTCACCGTCTCCACTCCACTTGTATCTACGTACCCTTGGCTGCATTCATTTTCCAGCAGCTCTTTAAACCTCACTAATGAGACGTCTGATGTTTTTGTCTACGGATTCGGTCCGATTCGTGTGCCCAATGCTATCCACTCTAATTTTTATCCACATTGATGGAGAATGGTACCTCATTACCCCGCCTTCATTCAACAAACAGCAACCGATTCTAATGGTCTGTTTATATGGTATTGTGCTACACTCATTGAGCACGGAGACGTGCTTAAGTATGTTGTTCCAAACAACTCCTTCAATCGGCCGAGGGACACACACGCATTCCTCGAGACGCTAATAAAAATTTAAAAAAAAAAAAAAACTTCGTTTCGCCCGTGATTTCGTTTTGATTTCGAGAAATCGAAACCTAAATAGCAATTAAGGCACACACTTGGGGTACCTTTTGGTGTTTACCAAGGGATGGCTCAGGAAATGCCTGTGACAAGTGCTGACATCGTTTGATTAGTTGTAGAGGATAGGCAACAGCAAACTATATTTGCAGACGTAATTACAGAAATATGCACAGAAATACTCGTACTTGTACTCGTATCCCGAGCAGGAGTTATCCTGGGGGTGGAAAACAACGAAACAACGATTGACAGGACCAAGCGCAATTCGTCTAAACGACTTAAATATTTATTCAATTAATAATCCGAACCTTTTGGCAGTAGTTTCGGGGACCGAAATATTATTGCTCACTTATCAGATGAATTAACACGATACAATCAGAGGGACATAAGGGTTGTTTACAGCCAGGGGTTGGATTATTTTAGTGTTTGCGTGAACCTGCTGTGCTGTGTGTTTGCACTCATTGTGGCTGAATGGGGATTGTACTCGGTTGTTGGTCGACAATGATGCTGGTGTCATGGGGTGTAATTGTTGGAACATATGCGATGTTTTTTTCGCAGTTGATTGTTGCAAATTGTGGAAATTTTCTAAGTGATTTAGCTTAAATGCTGCAATTAGGACAGATTGCTTCAACTACCACTGTTATGGCAGTAAGTAGTGTAAATCAGAAAGAATCAATTTGTTTCGCTTGAAATAGATTTAACAATTTTTGATAGTATCTTACCATCTATCGGAAAAGGTCTGCTGTATGCAGATTCGATATCCTCAGCTACCTTAGTGTTCACAACTCAAAATTGTTGCAACTTAGCTACTAGAAGAGCCATAACGACTTCGGAAATACCCCAGATCTGAAACCTTTCACAGAGCCAAAGAAATAGGCTACTCAAAGCACCGAAGATCTGCTACCTGATGCCAGCAAAGGCAGGACAATAACAAAGGAAGAAATGCGAAGAACCGTCTCCCTCTGCACAAGCGTTGCATACAGAGGTGTTTCTTAAGCCTAGCACGCTAAGGTGCGTACCAAAAGGAAAGTGTCCCGTGAGAAATCTTATTCCGCTGCAACCTGAAGAGCCGTGCCACACGCAATTGTGTTCATGAAAGGCTCTGACCGACGTCGCGAAAGGACCCAACGCAGCTTCAGGTCCTAAAAAAACATGTTTTGAGCCTTGCCTAGCAATCTCATTGGAAATCTCATTTCCCGCAATCCCAGTGCGACCTGGGACTCAGACAGGAATCAGAAAGTTTAGTCTTGCGACCAAATTTAAAGAATTTATGGATTTTCGGACCATTTTGCGACGGATTAAAGGGTTGAGCAAGGCCTCAAGCGTAGCCTAACTATCACTACAGATGCAAATATTCAGAGAGAAATATATTCAGTAGCCATTAGGATAGCATATATGTACCCCAGCTGAATGATGAATTTGGTGCAAGGTTGCTTGTACTTAATTTAACACACCGCTGATTTTGTACCAGGATTTGCTACATATTGCATAGGTTAGGTGGGGATGAAGTGGGTGGATACGCTACCCATACCGGAGCCTGCAAGGCCAATGATGGGAATGTCATAGTGGAAAAGCAAACGGTGCTCAAAATTTAGAAAGACCATTTCTGCGGACTGTTGTCAGACAGCGTAGTAGTCTTAACCTAGAGGACAACCAACTACTATAACCCCCGGACCGGGAAGGACTTAAAGCAGTCATTGCCAGACTTAAGTCCTATAAGGCCGCAAGCCCAGATGGCCTGGCAGCTGGCCCTGGGTCACCCCGAACTGTAACACCAGCGAAAGTAAAGTAAATCCCGCCGTTGGTTTTTGAACCGTGCGTTGTCGGGGTGGAAACGAATCGACTATTCTTCTAAAAACGCATCTTCCTCCCAGAACTAGCTGGCAGGGATGTTGACTCAGAAGATTTTATCAAAGTTTAAAAGTTTAATGGCGCAGTGGCGTAGTTCGTGTTCTCGGGAGAGATTTTATATTTATTCAAAATGGAAGCGTGGCCAAGACCACTGTGAGGTTGCTTCAAGGTGAACGACTGTACTAGCTTCCATTTGCCTGCTAAAGATGTCGAGGGATATCAGATGAAACAGAATGTCCCTGCTGCAGAGGGAGATGTATGAAGTGCTCCCCGCTTAATCACAAACAAACTGATCGTTGGACTTTACTTAGATAATCACGGTTAATGGTTTTATCTAAGGCTGTCCACCAGACAATCACCCCGTACTTGAGTGTCAATCTTATTACCGAGATGTAGACCCAGTGAGTTATGAGAGGTTGCGAACCCCTTTACCAATTCACCTTCTGAGCCTGATTTCTTAGCTCGAGATAGAGATCCAACCGAAAGCATGCAGTTGTTTACGGCGCTCAAGAGTGTTCAATGCAATTTCAGCGCCTTTTCGACAGCGTCAAGGTCACAATCCAAGACGCCATTTTGATTTCATTGTTGTCATATCCATAAGGAGCCTGTTTATGCTCGTTCAACCTTGTTTCGTTAAAATTTCATTTAATTTGTAAGCACTTGTCTTGAATGTGGACAAAAATAGTCTGGCGCGACTTTCAAAAGCACAAAATACTTTCGCAAATAATTCCCCCGGAAGAGGGGCATTTAAACCTCATTTGTTATTCTTTCCGTTTCTAGTTTCTTCTTACTTCTTCTCGTCTACCCACACAAGTATAAGTAAATGGAAATTTCCTTTGTCTCCCAGTGATTCTCTCTTAAGCGCTTTAATGCTAATTCTTGCTGTTTTCATTCGTTAATGGATCCTAATGGCATCAAACATTTGAATTGAAATTATTGTCGTAACGTGACTTACTTTCAACCGAACAGGAATAGGAATACAACTTTTTTTTTGTCGTATGCAGGACTTTTTTGAACTTTCATGGAAATATTCCTTGAGTGAGCCACAAATTCTCTGCAGATTGTTGTTTGCCAAAAATTAAAGAGAAAGGATTTTCAGGACAAGTCGAACTTATTACAGAAGGCATGACCTTTGCAAAATACACCCTTAGAGTCTGTAACTTGTTTTGGAAGGATGTAGTAATCCCAACACGTCTGATTAGCTGATATCAGTGCGGTTTCAGGTCAGCAAAATCCATAGTCACACTTCGGCAGATCCTGGACAAAAACCAAAGAACTCCAAATCGATACCCACCATCTGGTTATCGATTTTAAGCCCGCATATGACAGCATTTATAGAGACGAGCTATACAGAGTTACATATGTCTAGTTTGGCATCGTTCGTCTGTGCAGGATGACGATGGAGAACGTTGGCTGGTCCATCAAGGTCGGTAATGACATCACCGAGGTCTTTTATGTCAAAAAAGGATTTACACAAGGTGATGCGCTGTCATGCCACTTCTTTGCAATCGTTCTTGAAAGAATTGTGAGAAACTCAAGAGCCCACACTTGAGGAACAATCTTTGAAAAGTCTTTGCAACTACTGGCGTACGCCGACATTATTGGCTCGACATAGCGGGCTGTCACTGGGGCGTTCGCTAGTATCGAAACAGAAGCTGTCAAAATGAGTTTCGCGGTAGATAAGTATATAACCAAGTATATTCAGTCAACAAACAAGAAGGGACACAGAAAATCGACAACTTGGACACACCGTCACAGTCGACAGCTATAAGGTAGAAAGTGAACTTGTCTACATTGGCTCTGTCATAAATTCTGACAACAACACCTCATCAGAAATCAAACGAAGAATAGCTCTTTCCAATCGTTGTTTATTTGAGCTGAGAAGGCAATTGAGTAGTAAGGCCTCATCCCGAATAACTAAGGCGATTCTATACAAGACCCTTATTAGCTCTGCCTTATAGCGCTGAATCATAGACTCTGTCAAAAGCGGTTGAAGATTTCCTTGGTCGATTCGAGAAAAAAGTCTAAGATATTCCAGTCATATTCATTGACGGCCTTTGGAGGAGAAGATTCAATGATGACTAAGAAATAAAAAATGCTCGCGCTGCTCGACAAGCAACCTACCACTCCAACCAAATCATAACTGTATGTAGATGAGACTTGGGGTCGCCAATACGATCCGGAAACCAAACCAGACTCTATGGAGTGGATTAAGAAAGGGGAGAGACCGCCGAAGAAATTAAAGGTGAAACAGTCGGTTTAGAAGCTTATGGCCACTGTTACTTGGAACAGCGAGGGTGTTTTGCTGAATGATTACCTGCCAAAGGCGATTACGATGAATGATCAGTATTGCGCAAATTTATTGACTCAGGCCCGTGAAGCGCTCGTACAGAAGTGACGTAGGGAACTCAGTCATGAAGTATTGTTCCTGCAGGATAACCCACCTGTTCATACGGCGAGGGTTGCGAGAGAGGCCATAAAAGACGCAGTTTTTCAACGATAGACCACTCACCCTACAGCCCAGACTTGGCCCCGCGCGACTTTTTCCTTTTTTCCAATTTGAAAAAGGAGCTACGAGGCCGGATATTTGCAGATGAGAACGAGATCAAAGCGGCCATAGGAAGTCGTTTTGAAGGCTCGATGGAGATTATATTGAGAAATACAATTTTTTAATGAGATCTCCTCGCTTTGCCACTCCAAGTCGCGGTGCCCAAATGTCCGAAATCATCTTTAAATGTGAAATGATGAAGAATTATCTTCGAAATCTAATGTCCTGTATTTTATTTAATTTTTTTCCAGACGCTTTTAAATCAGTGTTCTTCGGCAATAAGACTGTTTAGTCTTAATGACAAGCACAATGTAACCGTTTCATTCTACGTTACACCATTCCTGTCAAACTCAGCATTGACTCCCATAGATCAATGTACTAAATTGTTCTGCAATCAAATTTCCCTATAAAGTGTAAACATTTCCTTTTTTATATCGCGCACCTCTTCAACAAACTTGTAAAATAAATTGTAGAACATCGCTAAATACAAACTAAAGGCGACCGGCCTCTTGAGCTCAATTTAATTGTTGCATAGCATACAAGAAATTAAAATTTAATCAACTCGCTCATTATCAGCCGACTACAAAAAAAAAACTTGACAAATTTCGTGTCAAAAGAAAAGCCTTTCGGCCGTCTGCAACAACTTTAATGCAAACATAGAAAAAATATTCGAACAACGAACTAGGAGATTGCATACAACCACTGAGCTATGAACGCCCCTCAAATTACATCGAAAGGTGAGGGTAAAGATGAGGGTGGGGTAGACGGTAAGCTGTCACTGCATTTAATGCCAATTATTTGATTGACAAATATTTGCCAATCGATTGCAGCTAGCCTCTCCCTCGAATATGTCAATTGTGTTAAATATTGTTTAATTCATTTTGCTGTAGTAGATTTTTTTTTGCCGATTTTTTTTGTTATTGTTGTTGCTATTTTTAATGCAGATATAATAATGTGTGTCAGATGTGTTTGCTTGATAAGTTTTAATATGTTAGCAAATCGATATTTTATTCATTTTATTGTGTAAATTTATTCTCTCTGTGACAGGCTGAGGTTGGGGGAGCAAGTGTCATTTGGTGGCCGCTTGTGCTACTGATGACAGCTGCAACAAAATAATTATTTTTGTATTTGCGATGCACTTGCCGTAAGTAGTTGAATTTTAATTAGGTAAACGATATATTTATATGCATATGCAATAAAATGAAATTCGATTGAATTTTGTTAAATCGATGGGATAATTATTAATTTTAAATTTATTTACTGCATCAACTACAATAATTGACGTATGTACATACATATGTATATCTTGGCTTAATCAATTGTCAAATAATTGTGACAATTATCGAGTTATTATTGATGTTGTCGATTGGGGAAGTATTTTCAATTAAAGCGAAATCGACATGTGGAATCGATAACTTAAGTAAATTGATATAATAAAACTGTCAATTTGCTTAAAAAAGTAATTATGTGAGTTTTGCTCTTATTTTTAGCAAGAGACGTTAATTCTGTGACATTTGGTGATTATACTATATTTAAAATCAGGGTTCCCAATGAGATCAATACAGACCCAGGGGAGATGTGTCTGCTCCTTGCTCATTGGTTAACCTTGTTCAGTATAACTTCTAAAAAAAAACTTGCAAACCATTCATTGCTTCGACGTAGTTCAAGATATCGTTGATTGGTCTAGAGGATATTTCTTCTAGGGCCTGGAAGGAGTGTTGCCCGAGAAATTTGTATCTAAAAGGCCCGGGCAGTGTGTTCAAAGTGGGTTATGTCCTCACTGACTTCCTTATCTTCACATCCCTGACATACTCGTAGATCTTTTTCTCTAAGTCGTAATTTGTTCATGTGGTACCGCATGGTATTATGCCCGTTATGACCACCGGGGTAAAAATAGATTTCCTGGCCTTTTGCATAAGTCTGCCGGTCCATTTTTTCTGGAAGTAAGGCGAAATATTTCTTGTAGTTGCAAAAGTGTCTAGGAACGATCCTCCGTTGTTTGCCTCTCTTAGGGCCCTAAACTTTGCTTCCACTTTTAGTGTTTAAGGCGAGATGTATGTATATATCGACGAGTCTATTTGATCTGGTCTGGATTCCGAACTTTTTCTGGCGAATTCGTCGGTATTCTCATTGCCTGTTAAGCCTTCATATGCTGTGTTCCCGGAACCCTTAGTTCTTCTGGGTAACACTTCATAAAGTTGCATTTAATTGGAGAATTGGCTTTTAATGCAACCTGGCTGTCGATGAAAGGGGTTATACCTTATTGCGGAACTGCCCTCAACGCAGTCTTACTGCTATTGTCACTACTAGGACCACCACTTGGAGAGGTATTTCGGAAAGTGGACGGATTTGAATATGCCCAGTGGTTCAGGGAAGATACCAGAGCCTATGTCTATGTCCATTTTCAATCCATTTCTGCGCGTAAGGTAGCTGACCGTTCTCCCAGTTGTCCCTGCTCGGGTATGTGCTTGAAGGTGAAATCTAGGCAAGGTCTAATGAAGTCCGTAGTAAGTGCATACATACATTGCCTAAATATTTCTTCAAGATCATAGCATGGACCCTTGTATTTGGCCTACAGCTGTCCGATTGACTTAGGGAAACTAGGTTGAGGATAGCCTTCATTCCTATAAACATAAGTTGTGTCCAACAAGTGCCCGTGTTTAACGACTGAGTGCTGCAGTCACTAAATCTGTGTACAATCGTTTGGTCGCATCCTTGACACGTCACCCATTTCAAAGTCAAATTCATGTCACTGAAATTGGTTTAGTATTTCATAAGTCACATATGGAAAAAGATACCTTACAGGGTAAGCTGCCCAGACAGCTTTCCATCTGAAATGATGTTTTCTCCAACGGAACCCTTCAATGCGTGAACGTAGACAGACTTGACCATATTTTTTTCGGAATTTTTCTCTCGATGCGACCAAGGATATCTTCATCCGCTTTTGACAGTGTCCGTGGTTTAGAGCCATGAAGCAGGACTGGGCTGATAAGGGTCTTGTGTAGATTCGCCTTAGTTTTTCGGGATAGGGTCTTACTACTCAGTTGCCTTCTCAGGCCAAAGAAACAGCGATTAGCAAGAGTTATTCTTCGTTTTATTTCTGCTAAGATGTTGTTGCCAGAATTTAAAGCTGCCTTTACCTTCGGGAAAAACTTCCTTACATCATGTCTTGCGTAGGACCTCTCTATTTCCTCTTTCGCAAGTATCATGCTCATCCATTTTCTTTCGAAGAAGTTGATGGTCCTCCCCCGTTTCTTTTGCTCGCAGATCTCAGACGAGTTTTCTACTCGTTGCTCTATATGCCTCTCATTTTGCTGCGTGAAATCGCTGGCATTCATCGTCAAATCAGGGGTTTCTTGATGGACGTCTGGTGAAGCCCATCATATCCGTTGCAGCTCCCTTGATGGCTCGTTGGCAACGTCGCCATTGGTTTTCTGCACTTGTTGCAGACGGCATTGGACTTCTCAAGAATTTACGGAACACGTGGCGGATTAGCAGCTTTTCACATCATATTTTCAGGCAGAATTCTGCGTTGTTCTTGGATAATTAATATCAGTGTTTTTCCCTTGACAAGGCAGTGATTCAAGTCTATGTTGGCTTCTCAGAAAGTTTTGACTTCCAGAATACTGGAAACATGTCTTGTGTCGATCGCGGCATGATCGCTTTAGTTGAAACCATTATTAGACAGCCATGTTCCGCGTGTACTGACTTGCAGCAAAGTCAGTTCAATCTAAGTCTGTGTCAAGTCATGGCGTTCTGGAGCAATGCTTCGGTCTTGCTTCTGTAAAAGCCCTCCTAGCATATTTGGAATACTGCTCTTGCGTCTTGTCGTGTAGGTCGTTGGAACACTCCTTAGTAGCGCCGTCTTTTCCCTCTATTGGGCCGAGAATCCATACGAATTCTTGTATGGTGATCACTTACGTATCGAAAGTTCAAGATTTTTTACGTTAGTCTGTTGCGTATAATAAATCCGCACCCAAATACCCGCTGCTTCAGTCAATGTAGTATTGTTTTATTTTTTATAAATTCCAGAAGCACTCAGGCAGCAACTCCTTTTTGGTGTGGTACTCGGAGAAACTCAGATTTTATTCGTTTCTCTGATATGCTTAGTGGCTGTGACGGCTCTTGCCCTGTCGGGGCCCGAACTTACACCGGCCAGGTCACGAGCAAACACACTCCCTACTGCTCCGTCCTCACCTTTGTCAACGTCACAATAGGTGTCACAGTTTTTCATCTTCTTTTTATCCGACCTATCGCATTGAATTTCTCGGTGCTTTATAGCAGTCTTTGACTCATCCGCTAGTTGGTTCGAATACATATCCCAACGTCGTTTTGGAGGGCCGACAATCGTATGATTTTTTTCCATGATCAATCAACCCCGCATACTACTCTCAACAAGGCCCAGCGCTCGACCCTTTGTAGTAGTCCCGCTCTTATTAGCCCATAACTTGAATACGTCGAAGTAGCCTATGCAAGGTGTTCACCAAGTAGTTTGGCCTGGAACTGGAACTATTTATGCTTGAGAGGTACTGACGAGTGCCTAAGTGGACACATCCTTCTGTTAGTTACGACGTACTATGCACTACTTCGACTTATCGACCTTGGGTAGATCTTTTGCAGAAATTGGTTCTGCGATCGAGGTTTCATTGTAGCAGGATAACCCTATGGGAAAACAACAAACACCAAGTGATTACTGAAGTCAATGACAGTACGGAGATTAATATCATGACTCAGTATCCCACTACCACCAAGCGTCGACACGTCTTATGACACATCTCAAACAGAAGCGTAAATAAGCCAAAGTAAACACCAAACAAAAAAACACTATCTTTGTCCAAATTTTTCCATCATTTTTTGGCAATCTTCAAATCAACAAATTTTTAAGTTCAATTTCCGCTAAAAACTCACGCGAAACACATTCACCCTTAAGTCTCAAGCCCCAGCCCCAGCTGGCGCCAGTCAGCTAATCGCTAATTAAACTCTGTGACAGACGAACGTCAACGATAATTTCGTAAATACTCAATTTATATCAAATTACAATTACGCTTTCGAAAGAAACCAGCTTATTCACTGAGTCAATACAATTCCATCAACGACTAGCCATGTCAATCGATTCAATTACCCACAATTTCAGAGCTACAAGTACGTACTTTGCACGAAATTATATTTTCATTATCGTTAGAACTTTCGAGTGGCCCCCCTGCCTCCCAGGCCGGGCAGGCCATAGTTCCGCGATCCATATTAATACCTCTGAAATCCCCAGCGCGAATAGGCTTAAGAGCCAGGGACAGAATTAACCTCTACAACGTCTTCGTGCAGTAGAACCCAGCAATCGAAGCGTATCTAGTACTCGTACTCGTACTCGTATGTACTTCTTTAAGTGTACCATGAAATGTGCGCTCGTCTTATGGGAGCGTGGTGTGTGTGTTCTTCGAGTATCTGTGTTACTATATCTCCTCCGCCATCGTATCCAGTGCGCACACACATCATTATCAACAAATTTACAAAATAAATATAACAACACAGCAGCAGCGATCAAACACAAATCAAAACACGATTTTCGCGGAGCATTATCACGCGAACGGAGGAGGCCTTATCGCAGCCCAGAAATTGGGCTGAAGGAACCGGAACAAGGCATCGCTGGGGTTTGCACAATGATTTTTCATTTTTTTTTATTTTTTTTTTCTATTTACCGAGGCCTAATGAACCTCGTCAAAAACCGCCAATTTCGATTCAATCACATTGTCGTTGGTGTATGGTCTTGTGTACCAACTTTGTGTGTTTGTATCTGTAGTTCGATATTTATCTGTCTGACAGACATGAAATCAAATTCAATCGTAGGTTCCCAACAGGTAAATCCATGCCAGGATAAGAAGGGTGCACACGACCGAATAAAAAAAAGGCGCACACAAACATTGTTGACACAAGGAATTTACGGGTATTAGAGGAGGCACTTGGGTATCTTTGGACTCGGTCTGGGCAATCTAGGGGTTCATAGCATGAGATTGCGTAGTCTCTTATTGACAAGAGCATGATAAACCGATTATACACGTGTTTCACGATATTTTGTAAACCCTCTGTGGACAAAGTATCTTTTTTTTGTCTCCTTTTGGATAGACTCTGCTATCTTAATGAATGTCGAATAAAATGGCAGCTATCGAATTTAGGTGTCGTAAATTGTCCAAATATTTAAATAATGTCATGGGCCATTCAAACAAGGAAGCCTTGTGTCGATTCGTTCAATGTTTGACAGACGATGACAGAGGTTTTTGTTTTCGGGGAAGTCCCGTGTTTTTAGAGAATAAGGAGAGTGAAAGTGATCTAAGGCTTGCAGATAACTCAGGACCATTAGATCCCTTACCTTCATGTAAAACGTGACACTTAGCAGCGTAATAGGTATGAGTTTCCTGTGCAGGTTTCACCGCGATTTACGCTGTCGCTAAATTCATCGAAATCGATAAACAGCAAGTGAAGCGTACACCCATACTCGACGCATCACCCTATGGTCCACAAGGTGTTTATTTTGGACGAACCTGTCGCTAAATTCATTGAAATCGATAAACAGCAAGTGATGCGATGAAGGAGGATCCTGAGTGAAAGCCCGCTTGTTCGGTATCGAAAGCGGATTCAGGGTGTTCTTTGACCCAGCGCTATAAATTCTACTTTTTAGGAAATCATCGGAATCAATCCCCAGTTTCCGCACTTTCTTTCCCTTGTAAGTCTGATGAGCGTTCATTTTTTCCACTCTTTTGGGAAACTCTCGCTTTCCAATGCACTCCTAATGGTTATGGTTAGTCTGTCGATGTACTACATACTTAGCGCTACTTGAGAAAACTTACAAGGAATGCCATCAAGACCCACTGCTTTATTTTCCTTCAACGATTTGATCGGGCTTGTTATTGTGGTGTTAGTGTGAAGGTCGATCGCCGTATTAGGGCCGATGTGCTTCGGGTTTTGGTTGCTACGAGTAGGTCATTTGGCTACCAAATACCTTTCGTCCAACCGGCTAAACACCGTGACCAAATATTCCCCCCATCCCCAGAGGTATTCCTGAATCGATGTCAGCAAGAAACTGTCCACACTTTTCGCGGGAAGTAGTTTGGAACTCTCACCACCTATCAACTCCCTGTGATTCAATAAACGGTCCTTCTATCGCTTTATTTGATTGTGAAGCAACGGGCGTTGATGCTGCTACATCTTTCAAGACTTGTGCTACGCTGAACTTCTTTACTCTTCATGGGATACTGGGTTTCCAGCTCAACGTCTCTACTTCTGAGACAGCTGCGATTTGAGCTTAAAGTGTAATACGGTCTTCGATCCATTTTCAAGTTTTTACAGACAAAACCTTTTTGCACAGTTCTCCAATGTTTGTCTGTGTCCCGATGTGTTGTTCATTTCGGGTCCTTTGGCGAGATGGTCCCTAAACTGTTGGCCCACTGAGGAATCGTGCAGCCTGTCGGTATTGTAACGAAACATGTTGGTGTTATTGGTTTGGACGTATATAGAACGAAGGCGAGTGTGAGCTAACCTTAGATGGTGATCATGATAGTACCATTTCAATATCAGCCTGCGCTTACTTCGGACATCCAGGAAACAAAAAGCTGACTGATTCCCAGGTGGTCAATCTGGGTAATTGTGCGCTGCCTATCAATTGAAACCCAGCTGATTTTATACCTGTCCTTTCGCTCAAACAGGGTGCTACCAATGTCAAGACAATTGGCATCGTAGACTTGTAGACTTGTAGACGCTCACAAAACGCTCGTCGTTGTCATTACACTATCCGGTTCCATGGTGTCCAAACACCATGCTGTCTGTTGGCGTAACCCACCTTGACATTGAAATCCGTTATAATGACTTTATTCCCATTAGGTGTCTATATTGAGTCCACGATATGAGGATGTTACATACCATTGGATTGTCCCCTTCTGGATTGTCCTTCCTATCGGGTTAAGGAGCACCTCAGGAAACTGGGAACAGAGCAACGTGGAGACTGCAGATTCTGGGGAGAAGTTGAGAAAACCTCAGGGCACTTTCTAAAGAAATGTGGAGAAATGATCCACAAAAGAAGGAAAAAAAGAAGGGAGGAAGGAGATCTACCATTTTTAGATCGATTCCAGGCACTCCGATCAAGGAAATTGGACTGGAGGACGTGCTCTAAGTTGAGGCGAGGGAGCACAATAGATCTCCAAAGGTCGCAATGCGCTTACAACCCTATAACCACCCTTTAACCAAACTATCTATCTACTCTATCTATCTACCGTTGGAATCAGGAGCAGTATCATTCCGGATTTGCGGGCCCTTCCTGCAGATTTTCCTAGAGCAGAGTAAGACAGCGTTATCTGTCGAAGATTGGTATTCAGTCACGTCCCACCACTGAGCCTATCGGCAGTGTCTTTTCATCATTAACGTAGCAGTAAACTGTCATGGCGTTCTTTTTGGGGACTTTGACGTATAAAATTAAATTTTCAACTTGTGACTAATACGTTCCCTTAGCAGTGTGCTGAGTAAAGTGTTTGTATGTCGGGTTTTTCTAAAGCTAGCGATGTTTTTCGACTGCTCGATCAGATAAAACTATCCACCTGAAATGGTTTACAGATCTGTGCTAAGTCCATGACCCCACCTACATGCAAAAGAATTCATTTCTCAACGAAAAAACTAGGCATTCCGTACTTTTTAATACACAAACATTTGAGATACATTTCCTCAAACACTGCAAGCTGCTACTTTTCCGTAAACCACTTGCTTGTATGTGGCGTTTCTCTGGCACTCGCTGAACACGCCAAAGCGTTATCGCCACTCAAAGTGTCATCAACGTCATCTTAAACGTTGAATTCGTCATCCCCTAAGCCATTAATGAAATTAAACAATAATCGCTTGTTAAAAGGGGATTAAAAGAGGCCGCCAACCTCGCCTCTCGCCCAGTAATGCGTTCCATTTTGTTTGCTCGTCGCATTTCGTTTCCTCACTTTGCGCGCGGATGCCCTCAATGATATTTGTTCTGTCAACACTTCAAAGCGACAATATTGCTACGCTTCTGCTGCCAATATCGTGGTGGTTTAGCTTAGCTGTGGTGCTACCTTCACTCCAACTAGAAGTACACATACTCGCTGTGACATCCTCAAGCGAAAACTTTCAAGTTCCCGCAATCTGGTGGGGCCAGTATACTGTCATGTTACTATCGGCTTCTGTCAACACAGAACTCTGTTAATGTTACCACAAAAGTGTGTGTCGGCAGTCCAGAGCCTACTATTGCAAGAGGTTCCTGGCATAGCCTAGCATCACCCTTAAGATGCCCGTGTCGCAGTGAAACACCTGTGAAGATACTCTCAGGATGTCAAGTTGACATTGGCGTACCAATAGCGCGCACTTCATTTACTCTTCGATGGTTTTTAACTGATTTTATATTGACTCTTAATGCGGTGTCCCGATAAGGTAGTCGGGAGGAGAAATCGGGAATTGGAACCCCCAACTGCTGGCGGCTGTCGTTTGTCGCGGTTAATCGATTATCGGTGGCTTTGATGTATCTGCTACTTACACCACCAGCGACAAGGGGCTTCCGTTGAAGGTGGCGCGATATTTGCCTTGGCGAAGATTGAGTTGGCTACCAACCGCGGCATTCGGTATTTGAAATAATGTCATCGCAGTAATGTGTTTGCTTAATTTGAAGATGCTCATGCTGATGATGATGATGACGATGATGATGTTGATGATGATGGCGATGACGAGCATGGTGAATGATGATGGCTTTTACGTGATGACTTTTGTAGTGGATATCAATGAAATGATGGGTGAGTGTAACTTGGAGAATTTGCAATTAATACGACGTTCGCTTCTTTGTCAAAATATACAAACATCCGGTATGAAGGTAGGATGTGTACCAAAGCACTTTGCTGATGACCACAATAGACACTGATAATCTCTCGCTACTGCACCGTAAATCCAACGTTTCCAGTTCCCTAGATGGTCTAATGTTGAAGGTCTCAGGGGTATTTTTTTCGACGTCGACAGAGCAGCAAACCGTGTCCCTCTTATCTTCCAAAGCCGGATGATTTTAAAAGAGGTACCAAAATTAGACATCGTTTGTTGTTTCCAAAGGTGATACTTCATGCGATGTATTGACAAAGTGTAAAGGAAAGGATCTAACATTGAACTATACGGGCTTGCATCGCAATTTGTTTGGGCAAAAAATTGCGAATCTGGGACTGGAAATGGCTAAGACAGTAACCGCTAGCCCAAAAACTTGTTCAGTTTCAGTGGTAAAACAATGGGTCTTACTGGTCTAAGTGAGGTTGCATGTAGTGCAGCCTGCCACTATAAGCTATCCTAACCTAAAACTCCCCTAGTGGCACACCGCAACTCTACTCCAGACTCCGCTTTAAGTGGAGCGTAGAAACTTGATGTAACAGGTAGCTAGCTTAAGACTGTGCTGACAGGAGAGTTTTGTTCATTAAGGCCCTAGCCCACACTAGATTGGAGGGTCATCTAAAGTAATAAGTTCGCGCATCTGTATAACAGTTACCAAGCGCACTCAACATTGAAGTGGAGCAGTCGCAGCTACAGCGCTGATTTTTCGATTCTGTTGATGAAATTTTATGCAGTTCCAATGCCAGAGGAGATGTTCCATTGTCCTAAATAAATATCAGAACTACTCTCCGCCTTGGACGTGGTGTCTAGCGGATGGGCTACGTGTGTTTGAGCGGATGGGTTACGTAAACGTAAACGTAACGCTTCAAAGCTTTATCCGTCTTCTCCACATTTGAATGCATTCAACTCCTTTCACCTTGTTAGCTTTGACTACCTTGATCAAAGCGATAAATTCTTTTTTACAAATACAAATACTTGGCGAAACAGACCGTATGTGGTCCAGTGTATAGCTTCTCGCGACCATTCATGTTGTTCGTGTTATATTTTTTCACACAAATGGAAGAAATCTACAGTTTAGAGCCATATCCGAAAGGCAAATTGAGATGTTTTCTCTTGACAGTTATTACTCTCGGACGTTTGTCAGACATTCGCGAGAGGTGGGACCGTGAAAAAACTTTTGGTGTTTCTGGGATTCGAACATCGATTAGCGGTCCAACGCACTAACCACCGCGGCGCCCACCGGAAGATATGTTTCAGATCTAAGATGTCCGACAGGAAGCTTCTGTTGTCACTTATCAGTTGACAGTCGTTTCAGACCATCGTTCTTGATGTATATATCAGTAATTTGCTTTGATTGTCTTCTGCTGACAAGTTTATCGACCTGCATTCGATACCGTATAGCAGAATTCCAAGATCCCGTACTTCAGTTTCCGATTAAGGAGTTTTGACCCCAGTATCATCGATTTCCAAGCATCAGTCTTCGTCCGATCTCCACTAGGGTGTAATACTTGAGATGATGTTGACTCTGAAGTATGTAGATTCGTTAACTACCTCGAAGTTAAAGCTATTAATAGTGACTTTTTGTCCTAGGTGGTAAATAGTTGATGTTTACTTAGTTCTTCACGTAAAGAATTCTGTGTTAGTCTAGACCTCACACATCACTCGTCAACAGCCCAAGATTCTTAGATTCTTGGATGGAGGAAGTTACTTTGAATTAATCGCTACTATGGCCGTATATTTACCTCGACCACAGTGGTGATTCCCTCTGAATCCGCAATTCACCTCTTGTGACATTTCCCTATTTCCAAATAAAAAAAACTGTGGTATGACAGCCACCACAAAAACAAACGTCAATTTTGAGGAGTTCCAAAAAAGAGTATTTTTCGGGCAGTGCATCAACCTAAAACAAAAAAAAATCGTTCATTCTAAAGTCACTGACTAATCAAACAATTCTCGGATGTATTCAATCAACAAAATAGTGCAACACGGCTATTTTAAGAATCCGTTCACACGTTTCGTTGAAGTCTAAAGTTTTTGGACTCTAAAAAAAATCACACGCAAACATTACTCAGCGGAATTTTTTGTTTGACAATCTTCTACCAAATCAAAGCAAAACAAATTCGCATAATTTATTTCCAATTAAATGAGATTGCCCAACGATAAAGTCCACAAAAATTAAAGCCCTGATACTTGAAAACGTCTTATAAAATCGCTGGACAGAGATAACCACCACTCCTCAAATTTGGATGACATTGTTTTCTTCTTTTTTTCTGGATCCAATTAACTGCGATGGTATCGCGTCTAAATCTAACCACACTCATGGTCAATCAGGTGATATAAATCTGCAATCATTTACAAATTCGACGTGGGTAATTATTTTAATTAATAAATTGAAATGGCTTCCCCATCCCCCTCACGGCTGCGATCTAAATTGTTTTGACAACGTGAAATGGTTTTATTTCCATCGTGTGGTAAATCACCATTGCGGGTAATTCCGAAATTCCAATTAGCCACCTTAACACGTAATTAATCTCAATAATCAGTGGCAGCTACTACGTGTGTGTGGATGAGCGAACACAACACGGAGATTAAGCCCAAATCGATTAGATTAGTGTTTTTGACTTTTCAAATGACGGGAAATATAATTAATTGATTATTATAAATAAAACACAGTTATCTGTCAAAATTACTACCCTTGTGACTGGCGAATGGATAGTGGTCAGCAGCGACAATAATTGTGAAACCCCTGCCGTTCCGTTCCGTGTAAGAATCATGAACCGCGCAGCTAGACTCTAAACTAATTGAAAATTGATTGAAATTTATATCATTCGGTTTGAGGGCGACTCGAAATTCCGTAATTGGAAATTAATCCATCACAATAAAAATATTACCGATTGGGAATGGGTCACACACATACTCCAGAGATAAGGAAGGAGGGGGTTGGGGCTGCTAAGTTATCGATTGGAGGAGCTTAAAGGGGGTAATGTCTTCAGTATTTGTTCTTGATTTCTAATCGCGATAGTACGAGAACCAAGACAGGTAGGTAGACCGATTGAAGTATGCGGACATAGTAGGGCCGGGCCTGGCCTGGCTGGCTATGGAGTGTAGTGCAGTTGCCTTCGCTTCCTAAATCCAAAATTGTTTTTTTTTTTTCTTATGGGTAATTGGATGGAAGGCAAGAATCAAGATTAAGCGATTAAATCGAGCACAGAAGCAATTAATGGTGGGTAAACAAGCTTCTGTTTGTAATTTTTATGACGAAGGTGATTGATTGGAGTCGTCGGCTAGCGGTAGCGATTACGCTTTTAGGGCTTATGAAAGGTTCTATTTGTGTAGTGCGAGTATTTGTGTTTATTTCTAGCTTCTATTTATGGCGGAGGAGTCAATAAATAGCAATCGATTAATGCAACTGTATAAGAGTGGTAAGCCTTTAAACTAAATCGATTGGGTTTTTTGTATTAAGCTGTGAAATTATTGTTTATTAAAATGTTGCAACGTAGTCTGGCCACTTCAATGTCGGATTTTACGATATTTATGAAAAGATATCAAGTTTTATGCAGGCTTAGTGTTTAGTAGTCGTTGTTTTGAAAAGAAAAACTTTTTTGATTAAAGCACATTGAGTAGAGGACGACCCATCCGCTCCTAGTTTTCTGGCTGTGTAAGGGACTACAAAAACCGTCTCAGTCTTTTGAGGCTTTAAGCATACTACGCACTTGAATTTTGTCTTCATAAGGCATGAGGCTTATCACCAAACAAAAGCAGATGGATCTATACGGTTGGTAGCTTATGCACCAGATTTTTGCTGTCATTCTATTAAGAAAAGAAACACTTATCTCAGCTGAGCCGCAGCCTTTCGAGCATACCTGGCTCGGGACCTTTTTCCTCTGTATGCTTACTTACATCATGGGCAGCACAATACAATCTTCCATCTCAGTAGTCGAGGTGGCTTTGGCCCACCCACAACAGAGTGTGACTTTCCGCGACAATCTTTTGTCATATGTCGACTTCCCTCGCGGTTAAGACAGGCTCTGACGTGAATGTGAGTCAGGAAAATAATTCGTCACGGATGGTTTTAAAACTAGTGAAGGATTCGATGCTAGTGTCTTCATGGCAGGTGAGCACATTAGTCTAAACTTCATTAGAAGCTTCATTAGAACCCTTACATTTTCTATAAGATTGGCATTCGATATCTGTACATGCTGGTACTTTACCGCCTTAGTTGTCCTCCATTTCGATCCCTTGTAATGGTGTCTTCGACAAAAAGCCTCGAACTGCTTCTCAATTTTGCGCTGCTTAACTGACGGCGTAAATTGAACTGAAGTCAAGAGTACCTCGCAAGGCTCGAAATGAACCCATTTAGATATGTATTCATAAAGGAATTTGGTAGTAATTGTTCACCGTTTTTTGTTAAACAGACTGTAAACGCATGTGGCGGCAAAATGGCTGTGAAAAAAAGATGACTTCTGGCAGTCAGCTGTGTGGATGCCAAGTTCCGGGTGTGTTCATCGGTTGGCATAATTCAAATGAGATCACAAATGTTATAAGATCGTCTGTAGGAAGGCCACAAGTTGGTGCAATGTCTGGTCGGAAGCTCGAAAGAGATGCCAGGAGATGTAAATTTTTATTTTCCAAAACCACGTTAGCACTGTCTATAAGACATTTAGTTTCAACAGGATGGTGCCACATGCTATAATGCTGGTGAAACCTTCGAGTTATTGCAGGAACTGTTCCATGGCAACATTATGTCCAGAAATGGACCTGTGACCTGACTGACAAGGTCGTGTGATTTGAGAGCCGCTGGACTATTTTCTGTGGGAGTATTTTGAAGTCTTTAGTGTACGCGGACAAGCCAACAACGATTCCAGCCTTGAAAGGAAGCCTCAAATGTTCGGAAAAGTGATCAAAAATGGAAACTCCGGGATACAATTCCTGAGACGCTTCCGTGGCGGCCAGCGATAAATCCAAAGTAGGACTGTGATGTTTGAGGGTTATATATAAATAGAGTCTCCTTGCTTAGTAGGGAAAGGGTCGTACTACTTAATAGCATTCTAAACCCCAAAAAACAGCCGCGTGCAATAGTTGGTCTTCGTTTGATTTCGGCGCTGAAGTTGTTGATAGATGCTACAGCGAAGTAAAGGTAGACAAATCCCCTCACTACCTACGCCTTATAGTTGCCTACTGCGAAATTCTGTTCGATTTGACGATGTCCCTTCTTATTGTCCTCGCTTACAGCTAACTGACTGATAGGCTGTGAGAACTGTTAGTGTTACTGGACTTATATTATATACTACTTATATACTATTATACTCATGCTCAGATGGACTCAACGGATTCAACAGTGGAATGTTGGCCTTCATCGCCGTTGAACAGTCTGCAGAAATAGATTTTCCATATTCTCAATGCGGACTGTGACTCTGCTAACAGGTTTCCTTTTTCATCTCTACAGGTCTCTGCTCTGGCTTTATTGGTGTGACATATTCTGTTTACATTCTGGTAAAACTTTCAAACATCATCCCTGGAGTAGCACCTCTCGTGTGCATCTAAAGGCCCTTTCACAGCTCAGCGACAAGCGAATGCGCGAACTGCGAACAAACCATTTTTAGTACATTTAAAGGCGCGCAATTGACAACTTTACTATTCCATAAGAACAGAGCTTAATTTATCTATCAATTAATATAAAAAAAAGTTAAATTTTAACTGGTTTCTGCGAAGAAATTAACAATTCGTGGCGAATACTTCTTGCGAACTGTCAAATTTTATTCACATTCCACAGATATAGAACGCAATCCACATTCACGCGACCAAAATATTCGCGAGAGTTTAACCTCACAATTCCTTTGTACATACAATGAATGACAAGAGAAATTCGCAGTTTGCTGCGACTAAAAAAAAGGGGCTGTGAATGAAATGTCAAAATTTGCGAATATTCGCTCATTCTCGTTCGCAGTTCGTTGAGCTGTGAAAGGGCCTTAAGGCTCTTTCTTTTTATTTCAGAGAAATCGGTGTCTCCCCCCATTTTTTCTACTCGTCGAGGACGCCTTGTTGTTACCTACTTAACATCGATAACATATGCAAACTTAATTTAGGCAGCCTTAAATATGCTTATCTTAATGAATTGTTTTAAAATGAGCATTCCATCTCCATCAACCGTACTGGCGCCAATCTACTCAATTCAAACTTCGCAGCATCGTTAAAAATCCCAGAAATAATCAAATACCGACCCCAAAACTTCTAGCGAAAAACACATTTATAATTCCGCACAGAGTACATAAATAACAAAATTCTATTGACTTAACCATTTCACTTCATTCCCGATAAAAAGTACTCCCCCGCTCGCTCCTCGATTCCAAGCCACTTCAATGCCAAATATGTCGTCAAAAAAAAAAGCCACCAAATCGATATAAGCCGCAAGATGGGCCAAACAGACCGTTTTTTTTTTATGATCAGACAGCAGCAGTCCGCAATGATTGTAATGGAAGTAGCTTCTGTTTTACTGCGAATGTAATCCGCTTGACAAACAAACAGTACACAAAGTCAGGCCACCACTAATTACCGGAGAGCATCTTCAGATTTGGCCAATACCATCGGATACCACTTGGAAATCTGTGCCATTATTTCCTATGCCAAACGTAGACGTGTACTCGTAGTTCAAACAGAAGTCACCATTCTCTCAGGCAGCGTTGTGTTTGTGGCACTTTAATCAGGTCGTCTCCTCTGGGCTGGTAGCTGGTATCCGTAGCTGGTACAAGACGTAGGCAAATCCACCATCATTAAGTGGTTATTTGAGTATATTTTGAGTTTAATGGTTTCTGGCCCAACTGCCACCGCCGACCGCCGACCGCCGAGGGTAAACATAAACACGCCCGGGTAGGTGCTTTGACGGTAGAGAAACCAAAATGTAAAGTTTATCTAAGTGCTGCGCTGGCATGTTGTTAGAATGCGGAGCTTTGGATTGTATTGCTTACGATTAAGTGAAGATTAAATTATTAACTGAATTACGTGACTGTTGTGTGGTTGTTTTGCTTTCCCACGATGTTGTCTTTGGTTTGGTTGAAGCCATTTCGTCAAGTGGCAATCAAAATTGGCGATTTGCAATTAAACTCTGCTTTGAGGCGATGGATGTGTTTTTTGCAGTTAACACTGTTTGCAGATTGCTTTTAGCAGTTGAAATGGAATCCGTCTATAAATCAATTATCTAGTCATACAATTAGTACAACGGATCCGAGCAAGATGGGTAGGTAGGTGTAGTGCTACAAGCGAGCTCTCTGCAACCACAACTCTCGTGACCAAGTTATCAATGGGAGTACTTGGCATCTGAAAGAAAATGAAAAGTGTCATTCGATTCACTTCTAGGGTTTTCGAAGAAGGGTTTGCCTAGTAAGCGATATCCAGATCTAGCTACTGCCCGACATGTGCAGATACGCAGAAAATGTAAAATGAAGGTCTCTCTCATTTTCATTTTAGCAGCTTCGGCAGTGTATGTCAAAGATTATATCTAGTTTGGCCGCAGATATTCAAACTGGTACCTTACTATACTATAACCACACGAGATCAATTCTGGAGTTTTTGTGATCTTATTATGTTGTAGATGGGTCGTATTTTTCTGGACATCGCACGGATAACTAGAAAGATCTATACCTAGAGCTGAGTTTTGATCGAAAATACAACAAGTTTTGGCTCTTAATGGCTCTCAGCGAAGTGAAACTCTTTCCGCTAAGGGATCCTCGTTGCTATGACGTGGAACGTAGAGAAACTTTATTACAAACTGACAATAGCCGACAAAAGCTTTGTCAAGAAATTCTAAGTAATTGATCTTAGAAGGTGCTGAAGTAGCTCGCAAGGCGATGAGACTTGGACATATTCAGTTTCTCTGGAAATATATTCACACCAACCCCACAATCAACAACAAACATGGATGCTTCAAATGTCTTATTTACTTCACTGTTCCTTTATTTATTAACAGTCAGAAAGCCTAGTCCGAGTCAGTAGAAGTCCTTAACAGGTATCTTAAGAAGAAATTTAGAAAATGAACAGAGGATACTTTAAACTGACCGTGGTAGTAGGAGGTGCAAAAACACGTTCAGGGCTTCGGTCAAGCATGAGCGCAAAGCTCCTGTTTTTACTACTCTCTGCTGTTCAGGCCACTAAACTAGCGACCTATAGATGAATAATGGACGTACTACGTCGTATATATTTAAGATTACCTTAGCCGTGACTGGTGCCTGCCCTGAGTCAGTAGATAGTGCATTGGACTACTAGGCGGGAGGTTCGACTTTCGAATCTATATAGCACCAACGTCTTGCATAAGTTTAACCAACAGAGTTATAAGTTAAAAAATATTAAAAAAGAGTACCCCTATCACCTTAAATACCTTAATTAACTTCTGACTTCCTTTCAAATAAGACTGAACATGCATACAGCTAGTTTTATTGCCAATTTTGTGAGTACGATCATGCGGACAAAGGTGGACGTTCTTTTTTCTTATCAAGCAAAATGGTTTCACCAAACTCGAACTAGACAACTGTTTCTATCTCATACACCAATCTATATTCGTAAGATTTAAATTTATCGATTAGTTTTTCATTTCCAATTGGGAAATCCCTTTCACGTCTATATCTATGACGCAAGGAAACAATTATACAAAACACAGCTTTTAAAATGGCAGATGATCAGATACGTCATATCTGTTCGCTAGTGTGACACTTTCTCGAGTAGATACGCAAAACTAGATGATAGTTAGTAGGGCGTTCATATTACAATCAACGTCAAAAAGACAAGGCACCTCTTCTATGTTTGATTTAAAAAATTATTTTTTTCGATAATTTTCGAAATTTTTTAGTTGAAAGTTTTTACATTATCTTAATGTAGTCGTATAAACGCCTGGCGTTTATTGGTTTCTTATTGATTTAGGGATTGTATCGTCTACTGAAAATATGTATCCGATAAATTCGTTTGTTTAATGGTAACCAATTTTACCGATAATCTGGACAATTGATCGACATATAATCGCTAATGTGACACAAAATACGAAGGTGGCACTTAGTTGCGTGTTTGAACAACGCGTTATCGACTGCAATGCACATTTACAACCACTGCCGCCGTCATCATCAGTCATTTTTCTTTTTTTTTTTTAGTTTGTAGTTGATTTGAAGCAGCGATTGGTAGAAGAAAGGATCGTTTTTTTTTTTCCTTGCCACCATACATACATTGTCAGCTACCTGACGGTGAAACAAGAACTCGTAAACCATAAATAAAATTATAATTACACATCGATAACAACGATAAATTGATTTGTGAACAACTATCGCTACGAAGTCGATAGTAGGATTGGAATTTTTCAAATTAACTGAGAGATTTGTAGAAATTTAGAAATGTGTCGTTTAAATAATATATACTTCGTCAAAATCTAGTGGGCAAAATGTCTCCTAGTGGTGCCCGTTGGAAAGGTATCTGGCAGCGAAGTAATCATGAGCGTATCCAGAGTCCGACTGATGGACCTGCGCATGAACATCTAGGTAAACTTCAGCAAAATACAAATACTCAACAGACCGCATGCTCAGGTCCAGGGTCTAGCTTCTCGCGATTATTCCTGTTGTGCGTGCTATATTTTTTTACACAAATAGAAGGGACCAACAATTTAGGGCCATATCCGAAAGGAAGCCTTCTCATGACAGTTATTACTCTCGAACGTTTGTTAGACATTCGCTAGAGGTGGGACCGTAATCCAATGCACTAACCACTGAGCCACGGCTGTAGCTCTCTAGTTAAATTTACATTCGACTTCTTCAGATTCGAACAGATTTCGTCCGAAACTTAATGTTCGAAGATGCTAAGAATCTCTTTCCAGTGATTCCTCTCGGATCGGGATAAAGACACCCTCTGGATTCAATAAAACCAAGCCTGATTCCCGACTTCACATGCCGGATATGTTATGAATGACTTTCCTAAATGTTTTCCAAGAATTTAACTTCTGCACCTTAAATTAATCAGTTATTACGAAATATCATTACCAATATCCGTGATTCTTGGAACTCCAGTATCCTCGATATTTCATTCATAATTACTCAACAACAGCCGGCCAAAATGACACCACACACACTGGTAGTCACACTTACTTTTAAGAACAGCAAATTATCACTTCCTGAAATATTGACATAACGATTTGTAAACAACTACTCTACATCATAATACAATTATTGGTTGAAAATAAAAAAAATTAAAGGAAGCGAATGCGTAAGCCCTTATCACTCGATTTACTAGCAATTGCCCTAAGCCCAGTGTAATCGAATCGTACATAGTCGCTTATCGAACTCGAACTCATTCACTTTTCCAATTAAAGACGATTAACAATCCATAAAATGTGAAATAACTCATCGTATTCCCGTTCCAAGGGGGATTTAACGAATCCGGGATACGAATATTTGTTGAAATAAAATTTCAATGTTTACACATCAACATCAAAATCAACATCAAATCGACTCACGAGTAAATATTACACACTATCATTCGATATCGAATTGCCTAATCGACTTGCCCTGACTGCTACCTGAATGACTGGTCGAGAAGAGGCTCTTGCTCCCAGGAAATAATTTTTATGTGAGTTTATGTCATCTTTTTCGATTCAAAACATTATGGATCATGAGATAAGCTAGGTATACAAAGTTCACAAAGGGTGAAAAAGCGATTATTGGGGTTTCATTTGACAATAGTAGCTTCGCAGAGGTTTAAGACGGCAGGAAGGCTTAAAAGCAAATGATCTGCTCGGGGAGATATCCTATGTTTCTATAGAGTTGAACGATATCGTTAAGTGTCAATAAAAAAGTGAGAAAAAGCAAAGATCTTGCAGAATTTTCTTAAAATATACAGCTGACAAAACCGACGAAAAAGCTAAAGGAAATAGTTTCAAAGAACTCTGTGAGAACATCGCATCTGCACCTGCTGTAGCCAGGATACAGTAGGCCCTCTCAAGCCGCAGTATTGCTGCATTAAATACAATAAAAAATGAGGACCACAGCTAGGCTGAAAGAGAACTTTTACTCGGACCACACTTTCCGGGTAGGAAAAGACATCGCAATACTGTCGGACAGCCAAGCCGCAATGAAGGCCTTAAGCTCCAATGAAATCAGGTCTGCACTGCTGTGTGAGTGGCGGGATAAATCGACTAAATGAGAACAATCGAGTCACCCACTACTGGGTACCAGGGCACGCCGGAGTACAGGGAAATGAAGCAGCTGATGAATTAGTAAGAGAAGGCTCAGAAACCGTCTTTACTGGTCCAGAACCATTCGTGGGCTGGACCTACATCCGATATGGAAATAACTAAGGAAAGAGGAAGGCTGCAAAATAGCAAAACTGTGGGAGTAATCCCCCTAAATAAAGACACGCCAAAGAACTTCTCGGGAACTATAACTGGAAAAGGTCTGTTTAAACTTCAACAAAAATCCGGCTGAGTATTCTTAGAAGCTTCCTAACGGGTCCCTTTATCCACAAAAGAAGGAAACACCTGGATGCCTACCAACTATCAGAAAAATATATACCGTTGTTGGATCCATTTCAGACTCTCCGATTCATCAAAGAAATTGGACTGGAGGGAGTGCTCTAAGTGGAGTACCTCATCTACTAGAGCTCCAAGTCAGGCGAGCGCAATAAATCTATAAAGGTGTCAATGCGACCCCTACAACTAATCTACAAACCAACAAGATTTAATAAAATTCAGACGTG
This sequence comes from Blera fallax, assembly GCA_946965025.1. Classification (NCBI taxonomy): domain Eukaryota; kingdom Metazoa; phylum Arthropoda; class Insecta; order Diptera; family Syrphidae; genus Blera; species Blera fallax. The sequence continues at coordinate 63,482,838 of OX337245.1, read as the reverse complement.
TTAAAGGAAGGAAGTACGTTATCGTTCGTATTTTTCTTTTAATTTCTAGCTAATCTCTTGCTATCATCTAGCAAGTGAAATCCATATAAAAAATACTGATAGAGAATGTATTTAGATAGATTATCGAGATTGAGCTTCAAGGTCTATTCCTAAACTTCCGTCAAAGATAAACACGTTTTATAAGATCATCGCGAAAGACATCGAGCTTAGGCTTATCTTTGCTGCTACAATTTGATAGTTCCATTCGTTCTGGCAGTGAACAACTTGTACTTAAAAGTAATTTGGAGTTTAACCAAAAATACAAAGATGGTATCGGAGCAATTTTCTGCTTTTGTTTGTTAGTCGTTTGTTAGTTTGTTGTAGTCGTAGAAGCAATATTTTCTTCAAAATGAAACGATTATATCAACATAAATGATTGATCGACATTTATCATAGCCACTACTGTATTAGAAACGGACCACCGAACCACTAAGACGCAAGAGGTTAATCATTCTCAGACTTACTAACATTCGGTGTTTTTAAGACCTAAAGAACTTGTTTTTTTAACAATCTATAAGCAATTGTATGAAGAATGGCCCATGACATTGTTTTTAACTAAACTGCAGGCTTATGACCTCCTCGGCTGTCTTGGACAAAGCTCATCTTGTCGGTCCAATTTCGCGCCAATATTTCTAGCATTTGGGGCTCTATTTCACCAATAACGCGCTGAATATTGGCCTCACAAAACCTGAATAGCCCCACAAGAAATAATCGAGTGGCGTAAAATTTCACGATCTCGGTAGACAATTCACTGGTCCATTTCAAAGTGGTCCATTTTTTCCAAGAAATAATCACTGATCAGATGGCTCTAAACTGTAGGTCCCTTCCATTTGTGTGAAAAAATATAACACGCACAGCACAAATGATAGCAAGAAGGTAGGCTATGGACGAGATACGGTCTGTTGTGCCAAGTAATTTGTATTTCTTGTCAACATATTCAGCTACTTATTTTTATTCTTCATTAAGTCCGAAACCTTTTTTTTTATCTGAAATGGTACAGCGATAGTGCACCGAAGTTTCCATTATGCCGCTAATTTCTTTATAAACAAATGACTCCTTGCACTGCTTCATCATATAGTTTCTTTCTACTGAAACCCTGATTAGCATTACCTTTAATGTAATGCATAAATTCAGCCGGAATTCTTTTGTTTGTTAAATAACTAATCCAATGACTTAAACACGAATCTGACTAATAATGGCGTAATCAACGGTCCGTTTGGCAACTTCCTTTCGTCGACATTTAATAGTGACACCTAGAAGGCACTGCCATCGTTTCATAGAATTGTACCACTCATGCTTAATTTTTATAAATTACTTGCAGGGTTTATCCAAACATATTTTCAAAGACAATGAGCTGCTATGTAATAATTATACTTTTTTAATTGAATCTCCTTATATACCCGTTAATTAAAAAACATTTTGGTTTTCAGGAAATTACCTGAATAACTATCGTGATTACACCCAAAAATGTAATTCACCACATTTCCCTGACAGCTGTCACATAGTCATTTTGTTGACAACTCTTAATTCCAACTTGACACATGAGCAGGAAAAAAAAGGCCTCGATTTTGCCTTTTTCATTACTGAATGTTGACGTTACACACGGATTTACAAATATTCTTTTATTTCCGCAAAAATCCGCATAATTTAACATGGTTTTCATAAAGGAATGGGAAGATTTTGAAATTGCCGTCGAGAATATGTACATGGCTGACCCAAAAAACTGCCGATACACTATGAAATACGTCCACGCGAAAGGCCATGTACTCCTGAAGATGACTGACAACGTAAAGGTAAAGTGAATTCATGCAAATTAACTTAAAATTGAATTGAATATTTACATATTTATGTTACAGTGCATTCAGTATAAAGCGGAGAATATGCCTGACCTGAAGAAAATCGAAAAACTCACCGGGAATCTAATGGGACACATGGCATCGCAGGAATGAGAGTAGTCTTAAATGTGCATTTAGGTATTTTTTTTTAAGTCGCGGGAAGTACAGAACAACAAACACCGGAAGACAGGAACAATCTTATTTCCAAACATTTCTATGAAATGAATTCTTTTTGTAAATTTGTTAATAAAAGTGTGGACACAAAGTTAGATTTTCTCTAAGAGAAGTGATGTCGTGGGTTGAAGGAGAGTAGTGATGTGCGCGATGGGGGAATTAGTACTTTTTCTTGCAGAGAGATTTCATTGGAAAGAATATCCAGCTCAGACATTTTTATAAGTTCCAAGAATTGATTTTGACAATTCCGCTGAGCATGAAGCTGTTTGGTATCATATGTGGCTTGTACGTTTTCGAATTTTTCTCCAAGAAGTGCGTAAGGCAGTATATACATACTTACATATAAAATGGATCCTCATTGTAATGCCAAAATCATAATTACTTTTGCAAGAATATGCTAGTTTAGGCAGCACATAATTTACTGCACCGATTAAGAAAGTTTTCTTCAATTTCCAAAAACTACTGTGCAGGGCGGTTTCACAGAGTTTCTTTTGGAGTTAATCAAAAATGCTAGGCGATTGCTACAAAGTGGAGAAACAATGCTTCTACGAATCTGCATCAAAGGCAAATTTAAACAGCAAGTATTAAGCTTAAGACATGCAAGTGAACGAATAGCAGATGACAATACATATTTAAGCTAAAGTTTGCAACATTGGCTTGATATACGATCCCTCCGCAATGGAAAGATACCTCGGTAATAAAAAAGTTTTTATGAATTCTTAGGGAGAAACTAGGTCCTTCTACTCTACATTTGTTCGGCGAGGACTTTACTGCATCTCTACTGGCCCGCCTGTGGGGTTCGCCGATTCGGCCTCAAGCGAGGAACTAGGTCCTAATCATGTTTTTAAATCAATATTTGTCTCCACCATTGCCCACCAGGGTTCTACGACATTATCTGTAAACAGCCTCAGACTAGTTAGGGCGCCAGCTTAAAGGGCGACCTTGCAAGGAAAGGTCTGATGATCAATCAAGCATAAACAGAGAAGAAAGGACCATCTTATCAGAGTATGCGAGGTGTATATAGAAATAAACAAGGGAATATAATAGTATTTACAGTACGTGGTGAGAATTTAAAAAGAACATTTCTGTAGAGTGTGGAAGGGCTATGATAATCTACAGATCGCTGCCAGGAAGACCAAACCATCCTTTGGCGTTCAGTAATCTCAGTGGAGAAAACTGTCAGCACCATCAAAATGATATAAGGATAGAAGTATCTAAGTTTAAAGGGCTAAACAGAATGTGCGTCTAGGTCTGAGTCTTGCAGTGATGTCAAAACTTTGTCGAGGAGCTTGCGGCTGAAGCGATAATTTTTTTATTTGTAAGACATGGGCGGACACGAAGAAATCGCTTTTATCATGTGTGTTCTGCATATGTGTTGTGTTTTTGCACCAAATTGTTAGGAAATATTATTTAATTTTTTTTCGCTTTGTAAGGATTTTGTAACTCCATATCAACAGGCTTTTATTCACTGTAATTGTAGAGATTGCAAATGAACATAAAATATCGACCAAAGAAAGTGCAGGCGTCACCCCACAAACGGCGAACACCATAAAATGGCGAATGCACACAACGTACTGTAGTTCGAGGAAAGACGAACGATTTAAATGCAGCGTCATTCTTGTTTTTCATTTTAGTTTAACAAAAAAAAAATTTGAAAACCGTTTGATGCAGTTCTCCTCCAGTTTAGTGCTTTTTTTCACACTAAGAAAACGATTTAGAATCTACTAAACTGCACATCACTAGTAATTTACTACTCACCACCCTGTATTCTCTACAAAATACCACACACTAGATGCCACCACTCGCAATAGCCATCGTTGCCCCCGCTGCTTACGTCACTTGTGTACAAAAAAAACATTCATCCAACAAGAAATTATCCAACTCACCACGAACCTGTCATCTACCCAGCTCACTCGCAAAACGTCAAATTGCTAGAAGGAAAAAATGTTCATCATCACTCATCGTGATTTTCCTGTGTGTGTACTTTTTCTTCTCCTATCTGCGCTGTCGTGTTTCGTGCGAAAAAATTCCAATTGAAAAACGATTTTTCTCCCCCGTGAAAAACTCTTATTCCTCACCTCATTACGATAATCGGGAATAAATTTTCGTAAAACCATCTCTCTCGGGATTGGGACACAAAAAAAAAACCGAATGGCATCCGCAAAAATGCCACACAAATAGCAAAAAAAGTGAAAAATTTTCGTGGACAGGAAAATTTTTCTCGTAAAATTTTCCTCTACCGTGTGTATGTGTTTGCGCCGTGGTGTATTTGTGTGGTGGTGTTATGTTGTGTCGTAGTTGGAAGAAAAAATATTGAAAAAGAAAATTGTGAAAAAAAAGAAAAGTTAATTTTTTTTATCTTAATGTGCATCCAAGCGACAACAATAGCGAAGAATTTTCCACTTTAATTGGTGAAATATAAGAAAAGAGAAACGAAATTATTCCCCCACCCCCTTCAACCAAAGGAAATCACCAAAGAAACCCAAAAGTGAGGGCGGAACACACGTAACAAAGAAAACTCGAAGAGGAAACATTTGTGTCCTTGTACTCTTGCGGAATATCATCAGATTCATATATAACGCAGCAATTATGGACAACGATGGGATGAGTCGTGGCCCTCAGCCTGGAGCTGAGACTGTCTACGGGACGGAGGACAATAATATGGTCATGTCGGAGAAGGTATGGTCACTGACTCATTAGTTCTATTAGTAGTGGGGTATTGCTTGACATTTCAGGGTCTCGAATGGTTTCCTCGTCCACTACCCTTCCCACACAAACCTCTGTTTCAATCGCCCTCATTCATTAGCTATTCATGAACTGGTTTCCGAAAATGGCAACAACGGAAATTCAGTATGTGACTTGATTAACACTAGAAACAACACAAATCCGATTCAGAGAAACAAAATCGCAAGAGAGACAGAGAGACTCTGCTGCAACTTGTCTTTTAATAACAAAAAAAAAAAAAAAAACAAATCGATATTTTTGCTCCCAAAGTGTTGTGCTTCCCTCTCTAGATAAGCGTATGTGTGTCGCTCTGTGCGTTGTCATATCGTGTGTTTTTTTATCGTTTTTATTTTAGGATCACTCCTATTTTTTGTTATTTTCGCATTGCTGAGGCTCGCACCAACCATGCAGATGGAGGGTTTATGAGTTCGTCGGCTTTCAGGCACAGATGCCTGCTTACAGAGTCACTGCAGGCCTAACCAATTCATGTGGTTATTTATGAATCACACTCGCCATCCGTTCCATGCTGTTGTTGTATGAATCAGTCTGGGCAAAGATAGGAATTATATCATTTATAATAGTTGCAAAGGCGATAAATGGCGGACAACGATGTGATAATTGTTATCTTGAGTGTTACTAAAGGTTCATTATCAAAATTCCACAGTTTTACTGTTAAATAAAGGAAGAGTAGACAACCAATCACCCTTGGAGTGTTGACAGTGATTATTTGTTATCAAAATCAGACTGAATCCGGTATACTAAGCGCTCTACGTCATTTCCACACATGTGGTGTCGATAATAGCGTTGATTGTTTATTTCATTTAATTTTCTGTTTCTGTGCTAAAGAATCAAATTGTAATTTGTTGTCTATGCACCCTGCATGGTGCTGCATAGAAGCATGCCTTTATAGTCGGACTTGAAAATCAAGGGCTAGGATGACTTAATGACCCACCCCCCCCAGAATATGAAACGTTTAATATTATCCAACGTTTTTTTATTCATTATTTTCTCGCGGTATAGACGAAGCCTATAGCGCTGGGATAGCGCCCCGAGATGTCTGCAGATGCATGTTGATTCTTATTTTAAATTGCTGGAGATCGAAATTCTCTGGAAATATGTACATATGTGTCCTGAGAGTGAATTCCAGAATTTGTTTGTTTTGTAAAAAAGCGCGGTTGCTAGACGAACATGGCTGGCTGTGATGCGCCGTTGTAGCCTGTCGTAAATGATCTTTGGAACATCTGCTGCGGTAGAATCTGTAGTCAGGTACCCTCCTACGATGGGCCAACGTTTGGAGACTGGATGTTAGTGTTGTAATTAAAAGTTTTGTTTCTGGATGCTGTCGAGTATATTTTAATAAATCCCGGTCTGATTTGTGCTTTTTATAAAAGGAGCTGTGCTGATTTGAAGTTTCTATTCGTTCTTAAATGGTTAAATGGTTCAACTCCATGGAGGTCGGTTTTGTATATATGGTTATGCGATGTTACGCCAGAGTTGAATGCCACGAAGAAAATGCATGTAAAATATATCGGTAGTCGAGCCTGAGTGCACCAGTAGGTAGTAGCAGCCTGCAGAGCTATTTGAGTTACGACAAGTTAGGGTTCCTTAGGTTTGTATCGTTCATTTTGATTTACACCTATTCAAATGTGACTTAGGTACTTAGGCTACAATGCACGTGGAGACCTTTTATTGCGCCGTCCCTCTAGAGTGGATTTAAAGATCTGCCATCTCAGGCAGTAAAAATAAAACTTTTTTTTTACAATTTCGAGGTAGTTCTATAGTCCGTACAGTTCGTGACCGAAAGTGGCACGACTTTGATAACATTCATGCTTCTGCGCCATAAAATTGGAATACGATGATGAGGGTCTTGATGTGGTGTTCGTATGGGAACCTTATTACTCAATTGCTTTGCTCAAAGAGAGGCGGCTTAAGTAATTAAGTAGGACTGAGAATCTTACAGTCCACACAAGTAGTACAATGCATCAGACGAAGATTCAACCTTAGTGCCACTATAGCATAGGCTGCTTCAAAAATGGCCTGCAACTACACTGATAAGAAGCAATTAGATTGCAGAAGAGAGTATTTAAAAGTTCATATAATATAGCAGAGGAGAGATGAGTCTGCATTTCAAAGGATGTCGTTTTTGATTTAACACACAATAATAAAATTCCCAATATTAATGGGCGTACTTCTTATTTAACAATGTTTAATAAATGAGTTGCTATATGCTCGGCGGGAAGGACGTTGTGTACGGCAGCTTTGTTGGATTCAAGTTTCGATATTGCTATGTCTTCACTTCAGTCAGTTGGACGAAAATCTTTAAAATCGTCGTCGTTTACTGCGTTTCTTAACTCGTTCTGCCTTGTAAAGGTTTGTTTGTCATTTGTCACCGTTAAACAATCAACAGACTACGATATTCACTTCTCCGTCTTTGTAATCTACTTTGTAGTAGGTATACTACTGGGTAACTTCATTCTCAGCTTGGCCAAGTATTAAAGTTAAACGAGTCTGTTCTAGCAGCCCGGAGAGCGAGTTCCAAAGCCATCTTGTATCAATTTACAATTTGCTCAATCTGGTTTGTTTTTCTGGTCTGGAGATCACCAGGATACTGAGGTGTAGGAAACGTGTGCCACGTCAGCACTTGGCCGCAAGACCGACAAATTTGTGTTCGTTTTAGAACGCACTATCTTTCTAATTCAGCGTTAAAATGATCTTTAACATCGCATTCCGGACATAAATCGTACATATACTGTGAAGTACCGCGTTTTTCTCTATGGCACGTCTGCGATCCTGTTTAACTGAAGACGTCCCTAAGAGATGCCAACTTTGCTTAAATATTCGCGAAAGGTGAACCCTTCCGCTCAGTAGTCTAAAAATAGACACCCGCTAACGGATCCACGGACGATCAATCCACTATCTCAGCAGACATTCAGTTTTCCCGATTGCCAATATATTCACATTCAAGATCGCAGCAAAAAGAAAAAGAAATGTTCGATGGTGAGCGGATGCCCATGTGGCATATGGAACGATATTTGTAGAAAAGAAAATGAAAGTTCTTGGCTACTAAATGTTTTGGCAAAGAAAAATGAATGAGGATCGGATGATCTATGCTGTAGTACATACATATCTATGTGGTGAACGTTGTAAATACTCGTATCTCGATTTCGATGATGATTATTGATCAGGTTGGATATTAACGTGGATTTGTTTACTTTTGACAGCTTGAACCACTTAGTGACGACTCCGTCTGTCAAACCTGTTTTGTAAATCTTTTTTTCAAAAAGTTACTTAACTATCACACAGTTTAGTTAATTTTAAACAGAACTTGAACAATAATGAATCTTCTCACTGTGGGAGTGAAGGGAGTGAAAGAATGTAGCTTATAGATGAAATGAGGACTAAAAGCTCGGAAGCTACGAACTTTTCAATCCATCTGAGCCGTTTCAAAAATAATTGATTCCGTCACGCTCCCGGAAACGAATTCAGATCAAAATATTTCCATTAATTTCTAATCTACCTGAAGAGGTTATTATTCATGAGTTAATACCTGTGACAGTGGTGAGATTAACTAAAAACAGTTTACATACAAAAAAAAAATATTAATTAATATTAATTGATGCATATGTAAACAACTACTTCGTTGTCATCTGATTTGCGGCCATAAAATCGAAATTTTGGTAATCTACGAACAAAATTACCCAAATTCTAATCTCTCCACCTTCTCAGGAAGCATTGCGGAAACATGGTAATCAGAGGAACCCCATAATTCTGAAATGTTTGACTTACTTTAGTAAACAATCTTTCGTAAGCTATAAATATGTTTTTGTTCGGTTGCTAATGTGTGCTTTAAAGGGAGGGGAATTATTGATTTTAACATCGCCATAAGTGTCACATTTGAATAACACTTGTGTCGACTATTTAAACTTATGACAAAGGAACGTCGACTGTTCGAAACTTAACGACGAATGAGTTTTTGTTTTATTTATTCTTAATTGATAACAATTATATCTGTTTGCTATCGCTACGTTTATGTCTTGACCCATTAGCAAACGCATATGAGAGTATTGCACAATTCGTTTCATTAATCAGGGCACAGAAGACTTACTGATAATGCAGATCAGCTTATTTGTCCTCTTTAAAACTAGTTCTGCATGATTTGAGTTCACCAACGGGCGCATGATAACAGATGAATCATATTTTTGAAATTTAGACTCCAACTTTCGGACCGGCAAACTAATCCGTGATTCGTTCTTTTTCTGGCGTTGTTCAAATGTAAATAAGACTGGAAAGTTAAGGTCAAGAATTCTACACTGACGGATCAAAAACCAAAGACAGAGTCGGTGCAGGTGTTTTCTCCGATAAGCTTAACCTTAAGCTCTCCTTCCGTCTTCCTAATCACTGTAGCGTGTTCCAGGCGAAAATAATGGCGATAAAAGAAGCCCTATCTTGGCTTAAGAGAAACGTGATATCTGCCAGAGATATACGCATCTTTTCTGATAGTCAGGCAGCAATCAAATCCCTGGAATCGACCTCTATAAACTCTTAAGTAGCCCTAGACTGCCGTTCGTCTCTTGTGGAGATGGCTGAGCAGTTCAATATTCACCTGTGTTTGGTGCCGGGGCATAGAGACATTCCAGGGAATTGTAAGGCCGATGAACTCGCCAAAGAAGGAACAACTTTACCCATCTTGCCGGACAATGGCACCTTAGGTATTCCAATCGCTACTCCCAAACCTAAACTTAAGCTGGATGCTGTCGAGAGTACAAATCTTAGGTGGACAGGTGGTTCAACATGTCTAGCGACAAAACAGATTTGGCCAAAGCTGGATCTAAAACGCTCTAAGAATTTGATTTCTCTCAACAGATTGCATATCGGCACCACAATAGGTGTCATCACCGGACACTGTCTAATAGGCAAGCACGCTACAAGGCTGGGCCTCTTCGCGAACGATTTCTGTAGAAGCTGCATGGATGAAGAAAAGGAGGAAACTATTCCTCACCTTCTTTGTTTCTGCCCAGCTCTCTCCCGTAGAAGGAAACTCCACTTAGGAGCTCCCTATTATAATGATACAGGCGACCTGATGAATATTGACATCAAGAGCCTCCTACGCTTTATAAGAAGCGCTAATTGGTTTTAAGACGAGTAGGTGGAGGGAGGCTTCTCCCATGATCCACGTGGTATCACAACGGACCTCATTGGTCTAAGTGTGCTGGCGAATCCACACCTTGATACTGCTCACAGAGTTGCCTGCAGCAAGCCTGGGTTGACCCTGTTAGAGACAAAAGCCGGCTGAAACCATCAATCTCTATTGGAAATCATTTTGTTTTTGTTGAATACTCCGTTGATTTAGGTCGTAGAAATCTTAAGAACATTTCTTTTGTCAGCCAAAAACGATCGCTTTGGGCATTAAACCGCTCTTCTTTGGTGAGCAGCAGAGGGCTGGATAGACTATCAATTAATTTTAATTCATTGCAGCCTCACTGTCTTATATAGCTTATAACGATGGGGGTAAAAATCGTCTTCTACGTTACAATTGACAGATAAGATTTCGGTGTATCCAATGTTTGATTATTTTTTATTTCCTTCCCGTGCGGTCGCCCAAGCTCTTGGCATCTCGCACGGTTTATTTAGTACTCATTTCCTCAGTCTGACCCTAAAAACGTCATGTATAGCATGTCGTTTATTGTCCATACCAATAGACACAACTCTGTGCATATGACAAGCTTAATGCTTTTGGTTTAATTAGATCAAAACACATCCGTATCGGTAGAAATTTTCATAAAGAAATACTGAATAAAAGTTGTCGGTGGCTAAAACCATAACTATCGCAGCATCGTTTTTTTTTCTTGGCTTTTAGGACCGCCCTATCAATCATCGCAGCTCTTCTTTTAAAATACTGCAGGATGACTGGCCCGAATAAAACAAGCCTATTTAAGAGACAATACTCTTTTATCCAAGGGGTCCAGCAAGAGGTCAAGGTCTCTACGTTAGAGGCTGTACCCGGTGTTAACGGCCTCACTATAGTGAAACAATCTTGTAAAAAAGCAAAAAACCGTTCTTGAGAGATGCTACTGCAGGGAAGATGTTCGGAAGTTGCACCATGAGGGCAAAAACAATATATCAGGGTAACAAGGCCCGAAAAGATGAGGGAAGAAACCTTGTCGTAGTGTAATAAATTTTGTTCCTTATAGCCGCCTAAAACCTAACAACCTGATCGTCTCCTGTCAGAGCGTTTTTAGGCCAGGAAAGTCAAGAAAAGACCATTTTTTTTAAATGGAGAATTTTCATGGTTTAGGGGTATCTAAGTAAGTAAGTAATCTGTCTGACTCAGTACTTCATCTTTGCTAAACCAAGTCATGTTTTTCAGAACAACAACTACACTTGTTCGAGTCTCCAAAGATCTACATTGTTCGTCCTGTAAAAGAGACCACTCAACTTTCGCTGGGATGTTCGATTTTTTTTTTTAAACTTTTATCGATGGTCGTCCTGATGGCCCATTTGTGCGAAAAAATACAACACGAATGGCCTTGGACCACATATGGACGGCTGTTGCGCCAAATATTTTTTTGTATGGTCATACCGTTCCGATTCTCTGGATACTGAAAGTGAAAATTCTATCATATTGCTGACACAAATAGTTTCGTGACGTGATGATCTTGCCAAGATTTCATATTTCTGAGTTCGATAAATTTATGCACATAAATTCCAATCTGCAACTCGAGTGCTGTAGTGAATTTGACTCTACTGATACACATCACCGTCTAATTTTAAGTGGGGTTCTAAGGAGTAGAGAGTAACACAGTCTTGTCATAATATTTACATAGCACCACTGAAGACCAGACCCATTATAAACTAAATAAGATAAAGTAGATACATATGTACTTTCTCAAAAAAGAGATTAGTTACTGCCGGAAAAATAAAAATCTTCCAGAACGTATAACAGCTAATGGTGACGTCTCATGTTTTTGTGTATTACAAAATGTTTCACTCTCTACTTTATCAAAATAGTTTGTTTATGTCTGTCTGCTTCGTTTGAATTTCGAACAATAGGGTTACCTAACGCGAAATGGTGAAAAACGAAATTAAACGTTGATAGGTAACTATGTATGTCGTAATAAATGCTGGCCCATAATGAATGGATGTTAATTGTACCATAAAGTCAACGGTTAATATATTATTCGTTAAATATGTAGTAAAGTTTGTTTGACCTTTCAAAACAGGTTTATAGTAACTTACATATATCAACGTTAGTTTGGTGATTCCACATTTAGTGCCCAGAGATTCCAACAATAGCTACACGTTATACATGAATAATTAATTCCTAACCTGATTCTTGATCTCCTAGCAAATTGCTTAGTTTAATTAATTTCTAGATTAAATAATACTTTGAAACGCCAATTATACTCGTCGTTGTTCTTTTATATTTCTGGCGTATAGCTGATGGAATAAAGTTCACCAACATATTGCCAAACTTGTACGACGGTTTTATAGCGATTAGCAAATTACCTTAATTTACTTTAATATCCCTTACGGATTTTGTTTTTATTTAGATGAGGTGAGGCAGACAGTAATGAAATCTTGTTGCAGATAATTGATCTGAGTCCCCACCTAGTCCAGCTGAGTCTCTCCCTCTTTTTCTAAATTTGTACGTTCTTTCTGTTCAATTGTATTAAACCTGTTTCTCTACAATTACAAGCCTGTAGTGAATAGGCGTTATACTCGTTATTGAAAAATCATGTTAAGCATACGTTTGCTCAACGTAAGGTGAGTGCAGCAGCCTTTATTTTTTATTCGAAGGTGAAAATCTTCCATATGTGTGTTCAAAAACATCTCCCTTTTACAAGGTGGGGCAAAAGTAGTGTCCAGCTCTTGAGGAGATGCACATTTGTGCTCGTTTTACATCATTTTGAATTGTTGCTCGCAAAACATCTGGCTCCCAATTGGTTATTTCTTCTTCAAAGTTGGCTTTCAAAATTTGCAAGGCTTGTGGTTTATTGTGCTTAACGCGAGATTTCAAAAGCCCCGAAGGAAGAAGAAGACGATTTGGCCGGCCAGTTTAAATCGCCAAAACGGGAGATCGCACAGCCCGGAAATTGGTGATTGAAAATCTCCATCGTTGGCCGAGCTGTGTGAGCGTTTGCTCCACCCTGCTGGAACCAACAATTCTCGAGACCCAATTCAGCAACTTGCGTCAAAACAAAAACTCGTTTAAAATCTATCTGTAGCTCTCACCAGTTACGGTTGCTGTGGTGCTTTCTATCTCCGACGTCCTCGGCCACAGCAGTGATATTCTAGGCCGAACGAGCAATACGGGGCCGGCCACTCCTTGCGACATCTTTAGTGGACCCAGTTTGCACGAGCCGCTCAGCCAAAAGCTTAATTGTTCGGACGCATGGAGCGGGACGACACGAGGAAAACGACGACGAAACTCAGGCCCTGGACCACAGTATTTGTATGTATTTGTATTTTTTGTCAGCTGAAATCGGAAATTGTCTCAATTTTGAGCACCGCGACATAATAAAGTACCGCGTCAAATAAGAAAAATCCCCTAAAGAATTTTTCGAAGGCATGTCATCGACTCTTCAGGATTCTGGCTCCTCGTATACCATGGTCAAAAATAGGCTCGCTTATTTCAGCAAAAGCGAGAGACCTGTGAAGACAACCCGCGCCCCGGAAAGCTTATTGCGACTGTTTTGGAAACAGCGAAGGCGTTTTGCTGTTTAATTATGTACTTGCCAAAGGGGACCACAATGAATGGCCAATGTTACGCAAATAAGGGTCTTAATGGGACACCCTTTATTACTCTGGCAGTCATACCTGTAAGCTCTCGGTTGTATTTATTACCGCCCGATGTCTATATCTAAAGACTCCAGCTAGTTAGCTGTACTTTGGATCTCTCTCGCAATGAGGTCAGAAAAAGCATCAATTGTATTCTAATGTTTCTCAACGGAAAAAAAGTCAAAAAAAAACTTCATGAAAGATTCAAACAAACACATGGATACTTACATTCTGGTTTTTAATTAATGGCATTTAGACCAATCACTGACTTAACACTTTTTATGAATCATGTATAATTCATCGCGATCGATTTGTTTGCCAACCAGTTTATAGTCTTTTCACTTAGCAAACAAGCCAATATGCTTTACATATCTTAGAATTGAGCGCACATTCAAGGTGTTCGCAGTATTCTCAGGAATTTGTGCGAATATCTATTTTCTTTACATTAACAACTACCAAAAAAAAAATTGATATTCCGTTCATGTAGCAGCTCTGCTTTTGTTTGCATGCCGAGGTTTGCTACCTCAACTTACAACTGAGGTGAACGGAAGTTTTGAATATCATCGTGTATGTATATTGAATGGCTCATTCTGCCTGGAAGCGAATTGTTGGTCTTCATCGCTGTAAAACAGTCTGCAGAATTAGTTTTCTACAGCAATGTCCCCTTGCTTCGGTCCGAACAGCATTTCTGGCATGTGCTACGCCATTTATGTTATCGATCATGCACTTCTCATGATCTTTCTTTTTCTTTTAACGAAGTCGATTTTTCGTCATGTCTTTTTGCTCGTAGAGGTCAGGAGCAGCTCTCGTCCATCTCTGCAACCTCGCTCCATATGTCTCTTGTTTTGCTGCTTGCGCTTATCGGCATACCCCGTCAAACCAGGGGTTTATGTGGAGGTCTTTTGAAACTCATCACAGCAGTTGCGGCTTTGTCAATGGCCGGCGGTGGCTGTGACAGCCCGTTATAATTTTTTTCGACGTCATATTTTCTTCATTTTTATGTCATATACATACATATGTATATATGCATTTGGACCTTAGCTGTAACTGGTAGTGATCCCAATCTATGTTGGCTGCTCGGAAGGTACGAAAATCCAGAATACTGAAGGAATGTCTTGGTCGTCGACTTGTTGATCAAAAGACGCCACCTTTTTTTATGAATTTTAAGGGACTCGCTTTGATTATGTTTCGTTCTGCAGTGAATTCAAATTTTCTAATCACCCCAATTCTAATTTGCGGCGAACTTTATTGAAGACCGGTCAAGATATTCTTTCTTGCTTTCGTGCCGGACTTTTGCGTCGCGTTGACGGGCTTTGGAAAATAAGATTCAGCTATGAGTTATGTATAAGACTTTTGGTAGTTACTTCTTTTCGGAAATGGAGAACGTAAGCAATGTTTTCTCCATTTTTTTTCTACGTCTACGTGCACTCCGTGAATCGGCAAATTGGTCATTAGAGCGTTCTATTAAGAGAATCGTTAAAAAATTCTGTCCATAGTAGTGGAAGTGTGGCTGATGAAAACTCAAATTTTTCTAGTCATTCGCTATATCGAAAACTCTGCGAAAAAATCTGGAGCTACATCCTTACAAGATCCAACTAGTCCAGTAACTGAAGCCTCAAAACCATGGTTTGCCTTGGGCATACTTTCAAAATTTCCTTCCTCTGTTTTTCCGTAAAATTTGTTCGGTGAGAGACTAATTTTTGGCATAATAAGCGATATTGCCGCATATGGAGTCGAACCAATTGGTTTCTGGTGGCATCATCGTGCGTTCCTGTCAATGGCATACATTACAAAACGAATGACTGATTATTTGTTTTCAAATTCGAATCTCGAAGACATGTGAATGGCGCTACCTCGACCGAAAAAGCGATTTGTTGGAACAAAAATTCGGTTATAAGATTATTTCGGGATATGAACCTGTGAATTGGCCTCCAAAATCGTGTGACTTTTATGTAAAGTCACTAGATTCACTAAGTTCGAATCCCAGAAAACATCAAAAAGTTTTGTTCACCGTCCCACCTCTCGCGGACAAACGTCCGAGAGTAATAACTGTCATATGGAAGCTTCTCTGTTTAAAAAAAATGCTTTCGAATATAACTCTGAATTGCAGGTCCCTTCATTTGCACGAAAAAATTTAACACGCACAGCACGAATGATCGCGAGAAGCTGCTGAACCACATACGAAAATGCTCTTCGCGTTTTGTTTGACTGCAACGTTGCGAGCTCTTTAAGAACAAACCACACTTTAAGAAAAAATTCAATTGTTCGCATTTTAACAAGAAAATAATCGACCACTCATTCTGTATGATGCGTGGCTAATAGTAGCCTGAACGATGGACAGTCGGTCAGGCATTCCATTGTACAAATTGCAGTAAAACTTTTCATGTGAATGCGATTACCCACTTGTCTTCTCGTCTAATAATTAACTTTCGTCTCCCTCAGCACACAAACACCCACAAATGCCTAGCAATTGTTTGTAAACTTTTAAGTTTTTTTTTCCTTCATCTTAAAACAAACAAAAAATTCTTCCTTGTTGATTTTGTTTTTATTTTTCATTTTTTTTTTATTTTATTTTATTTCAGAATGAACAGGTTGTGAGCATCGTGAGTGTTTTAATGTTCAATGTATTCTCTTGTATTACTCGTTATTCTATTTTTTTATCAATATATAATTTTATATAATTACTAAATTAAATTAATTTGTATAAACAAGTGTTTCGTGTTTTTCTGTTTCTGTCTTTTTCTGTTAGTTGTTATATGATTGTATATTGAATAAACCTTTCAATTCTAACTCTATTGGTCTTTTGCATCTTGTCTTTTCTTTAATTGCCTTGTTAAGTTCAAACATTTTCATCAAGAACATCCATCATTGGCTGGAAGCATCAACAACATTATCATCACTAACATCATCTGGTTGTAACTTTTGAATTTAAGACATTAACATTGACCCAGTTTTCTAGGGGCAATATCTCGCTCGTCGTCGTTTGTGATTTTCTGCTCTTCTCCATATTCTTTTTATTGTTTTTGTTTACACAAATATAAATAAAATAATGGAACAGCTTTCATTACTCAATCTTTGCTGAGTCTCTACCTTCTGGAGGAGTAAAGTTTTTTTTTTTTAATTTACAATTAACACTTTCACTCTTGAACATGTGGAGAAGAGTCCCTCTTAGGATATGGTTTTGTTTGCATTGACCCTCAGGGCAAACATATACATGCATACATGAAGAAATAGCATCGACAGTATGTTGTTTGTGAATATAAAGTTTTGTCATAAATGGTTTAATCTAAGAACGCTTCACCAGATATGTAAAAATGTAGTTCAACCTTTGTAAATATGTAGACTAGCTTTCCTTCGCCTCTTAAAGCAAAAATGTAACACAAAGTATCCCTTTTAACCCCACCCATTAACACTCCATTCATGCTACATCCATAATATTCATTGAAGTGTATGAAAGTAAAACGAGATCATCGTCTGCACCACCATAACACCATCACTCTCATCATCGATATGACTAACATCCACCACATCTACTTGATGCAAAACCAATTTGCATTTTTTTTTTTGTTTTACTGTCCCTACTAACCCACTAATCCCATCCGCAAGAGAACACCTACTCACCACAATGATGACGACGACGAAAGAAGCTCATTTTATAAACACAGATTCATATTTTTATTTCTTTTGTACATTTTTTTATTCTACAATTGCGGCCAATTCGGGAATATATGTACATCCACACATGCAGGTACAACAATTGGCCAGCAGTATCTATCAAGAATTCGAACGTATGATCAATCGTTACGACGAAGATGTTGTAAAGAATTTAATGCCACTTTTGGTAAATGTCTTGGAGTGTTTGGATGCATCGTATCGTATTAATCAGGAGCAGGATGTCGAAGTGGAACTTCTTCGTGAGGACAATGAGCAGCTAGTCACACAATATGAAAGAGAGAAAAGTGCAAGGAAGCAATCGGAGCAAAAGGTATCTTGTTACCGTTTTTTTTTTTTTGTTAAACTGTGAATAGTAATGGAGTATTAATTTTTTTGTTAGCTTTTGGAAGCCGAAGATTTAGCAGAAACAGAAAATAAGGAATTAGCAAGTAGATTAGAATCATTAGAAAGTATTGTAAGGATGCTGGAGTTAAAGCACAAGAATAGTTTGGAACATGCTAGTCGATTGGAAGAAAGAGAAGCCGACCTTAAGAAGGTGAGTTAGAGTTGTACTAAGACAAAATTCTTTCTAAATAAAAAGAAAAATATTTTTATTTTTGCAGGAATATAATAAATTACATGATCGATATACGGAGCTCTTTAAAACACATGTGGATTACATGGAACGTACCAAAATGCTGATGGGATCAACCCATTCACAAATGAGCTCGGCTTCGGAGAGGCTGGAAGTCAATAGAGCCAGGTTAAATCCTATTGTTCGGTAATTCTATTACGATTTTATTTTTTGTTTTTTTATTTTTTTTAATATAACATTTAAGTTTGTTGAAAGGATTGAATAAGTTTAGTTGGCTTCGTTCCACAAAGAAATCGCTTGTGTTGTCCGGAGACTAGTCTAAAACTAAATTTTCTATGCAGGCCTGATGCCTCTATTTGCGTGCATCGAGTGATTTGAGGTTCCCTTCAACTTCCCTTCCAAACAGCTCACCCTACATATCCTAATATGTGCATATGTATAGTACCTATATCTTGTTGAGGAGCAATTGTGGTTTAATCTTCTCCTCCATACGCCTTACGTAGATTACCACATGTCATGAAAATAATTTACTTATCGAAGACTTGAAGAGTGCTTTCGTGAGACTTATAAAGTCTGCAGCTCTGCACCATACATCAGGACTGCTTTGATGAGGATTCTATACGGAATCTACTAAGTCCATCTAGATAAGATCTTGTAAAACCGTATTCTTTAATGTTGTTCATCCTTTTGTATCTTTGGCGTGTTTATAATCGAACATCTGGTAGACGGGCAAAAGGCTAAACCACAAATGACATCTGCCTTCCAAACATTTTCTCAACCAAAATTACCGTTTGAATTTCCTCGGAATTTGATTCCTATGTACCAACGCTACCGTTTGCTTTGAGGGATAACTGGCTAACCTTCACGGTTTGCCACCAATTCTCGTCTGTTATATCTTTTTTCCGTCAACTAATTCCAAACATTGACACGACATTGATTTTGCTACAACCACATTCTCCAGTTATAACATGCAGGTAATGTCTTCTAAAAGTCTGACATAAGCTTGAATCAGTCCTCAAAGCAAGGAGTCCACCTTTTCATAATCACATCTTAAACAAAATTTTCATAGGTTTAGGAATAAAAAGAAAGTCATGGAGTGCTAAATGCGGTCTTTAAGGCGGGAGAGACTTCAACTTGATATTTTAAGCGGTCTGAAACTGGATAGTTGAAGATGCATTTTCCTCATGGAGAACGATCCGCTCTTTTGGTCGGCAACTTCTGCAGCTTTGATGTCGCAGCAATTCTCACAGATGTGCATCAAAACAAAATCTGCTGTAAATGTAACAAAGGTAGTCATTTGATGCATTTATCAACGCAAACTCAGCACAACTGCGGTATTTTTCAATTATGAACTGAACACATTCTATATCTCCCCAGTGGATTGATATTTAGTATGATCGCCATTGCCGCTGTTGGTGCTGTTCTTATGAATGCGGTCTTATAGACTTGACTTGAACTTGATTCTAAAAAACCTACATCTCAAAAGCGATCAAAGAATTGTTTTTTTTTTATTACAATCAAACCTTCCGTTACAACACCCTTTGCAGTCTCCAAAAGCTTTTATATTACGCATAGGTCTGACTCCCTAAAAAAACACTTTGTTTACTTTTTTTTTTTTATTCAACCTTTAAAAGTAATTCAAATCAATGACAAATTTGGATTTTAATTTGACACACAGCATTTTTTTCTAATAAAAACTTGTATCTCTTACAAAAACTAGCTCATCAGGACCCGTGTCGTATGGTTTTGCCTCTCTTGACAACTCAGCAATGCTGGACACCGAAACAATCTGCAGCGTAGGAAGTAATTCCGATGACTCGGGCCCACCATCCCTTCAAAATGAATTGGAAAATGTTCACACAATGGAACGTTCCGCCGAAACAGACACCCTACATCACATCAATCAAGCCACCTCGCCCCAAAGTGACGATAGTCCAATTGTGCCAAATGTTCCATCGAATGGTAATAACAAAATTGATCTCTCCAAGCTGAACTTACTAATGGGGTCCATAACATTTTCTTTTTTTTTTTTCTCTCACTCCAAACCGAAAATCCTCCAACTAATTAATTTTCTAATTTCACACATTTTTCCAAAACACGTATTATTTTCTTCTCCTTTTTTTTTGTTAATAACAAATTTTGGTTTGCGAACGATAATTCAAAAAAAAAAAAATTAAAAATCGACATAAAAATTTAATTAGTTGGTCGAACCACAACCAAAAAGGAACAACGCTCCGCAAATACACTCTATCAAGAGTTGTCATTTCAGGACAATGAAGAGAGCGAAGAGCATGAGGTCACAGGTGAGTGTATCTGTTCTTCGTTCTCACTGTGACGCTTAACTCAATTAACCGAGTTGCACGTTAAATAATTTTTTTTTTATTTTTTTTTTTTTTTTTGTTAATGTTTTCTGTTACGTTAATAACCAGCATCTAACAATGATTTCTCTTTTTTTTATTTCGTTTCGTTTTGTTAATTTGTGAAAAAAACAAACATTTTCATTCACGACCCACAACCAACAACTATAAATTCCACAACAACAGGCAGCTGGGTGCATCCTGGGGAATACGCTTCTTCAGGTAGGTTTCGTCTGTACTTAATTGGATTTGTTAATATCACTTGTAAATATATCAAGCACACTCTTGGTGCTAGCATATAGACTTAACAAAATCCAAATAAGCCATTAATCAACTCTTTACATGAATCTTCCTTACTAAATAAAAAAAAAAATCGAAAAATCGCATCTTTTCTCAAATAATAAACTTACTCCTCTCTCAAAATTAAACACACACTGTACTCATCGTGGATCGCACAATAGCTAATGATAACTACTTTGGTAAGTTTATTTGATTAGCTTTAAATTTAAACAGCGTTCTTTTACGTAGATTTCTGACTTTCTTAGCTTGATGGAGATGAATGTGTCTTTTGGAAGATCATTTCAAAGCACAGAATCTCTTCAAGTGGTAGTGGTTATTTTGTTTTAGTTGCGTTAACTTCTTGTTGTTTCATTATCTATTTTTGTTTTGGTGCTGGAGTTTTTAGTTCAGATACTTTTTTTGTTTTGTAGAAAAGCAAACTGTGTTTGGTTACTGTCCGGTTGCGTTATTACACCTCTGACAGGCTTAAAGTAATGAGGTATCTTAATTCCAAGTAAACTTCAGTAAAGACACTATATACTGAAAATAAAATTCATTTTATAATCAAATCTTAAGAACAGTAGGACTTGAAAATAATGTTTTGTAATATTTTCATATACGTCTAGAACTGCAGAAGCAAATAAATATCGGCACCACCTTAAAACAAAACGAATCTGAAAATGAATTCTTTCGAGAAGTTCAAATTTAAGAGCTCACATACCGGGAGAAAAAGATCGAGATCAGACTTTTAGACTTGTATTTTGTTAGAAGTCTTGCAGAGAGATAGTTTAACAGTCCTCTTAGTGCGTATAAACACTGAAAAAAACAGATTCGTGGTCTTGACGTAGTGTAAACGATAAGTTTCTGCTCTTGTGACCTATTGCATTGAACGGATGTAATTGTAAGAGCGGCTGGGGAGAAGTTAACAGCTTTCAGTTGTAGAACTCAAGAAGAGGAGAATGCCAGGAGGTTTCTTTTAACCGAAATTACGTTCAGGTTAGTTTAGGCAATGTGAGTTGAATGAGATACCCAATAAGGCTGTACCTATAGCACAAGAGCCCGTACGTATCGTTATAAAGCGCGCAAGATCTGTTTTGCTGAACAGTTTGATTTTTCTTATGCATAATCATATGTACATAAATTTATATTCCTTGATAAAAGCAGCTGACAATTCTACCAACCTTTGTTGATCTTTTGATAGTGTAAGAGAAGTTTTCCCCTCATTGCTCCAAACGGAGTATAAAGTATCGTTTTGTTCGCTTTTTCTTTTATTGGCAATCAAACTTAACAAAATGCATAGCCTCTTCTTAAAACTCCAGTATTTCTACATATACATTCCTGTTTGGTAATAAGTTGTGCTTTCTTCATATTATTTTATACATCTTAACTCCAAGACGCCATTTGTGTGTGAATTTATTACAAATGCTTTATTTTTTCTTTCATGTTCATTGAGTGGCCCCTACTTTTAGTCTAAGTCATCATCAACGACTACTTCAAACCAACCAGCCAACTAAACAAGTCTCGCCAGCTTTTAATAAAATTTAAAAAAATACTCCGAATAGCAATTAGGTTGTTCTGGCCCTCAGAGAAGGAAAACACCAAATGATAGGTACTAACATAAACTGCTCTGATTCGTTCTCTATGCGAGGAATAATTTTGACCCAGAGACAATGTCCATGTCGAGTTTAGCCACTCCGCTTCGCAAAAGTTTTTATTCTCAATGTTGCACGAAAGATGAGTTATCGAGTTCTCGTCTCTACAACAGCCCCTGCAGAAGTCGTTGAAGAAATGTACATATTTGAGTTGATTCTATTTCACAGGGAAAAACCCAGCACAGGTTTAGATCGTATGTAATGTAAGGTTTCCAGGTTCAGATCGACATGTAACGACAACGAGTATTGATATTGTACCACTTTCTATCAATGGAATTTAATTGTTTCAGAAATGATTACATCCTGGCTACTGCAGCTAAAACATTCCTGTGGAATGGAAGTATAGATCGCATCTCTTAGGAATATTATTCAGATATCCACGTCATTGCTTTAAAATTTAACTCACATGCTTGCCAATTTTTATGGGCTCGTCTGCATGTAGTACGGTACCTTCTACAACATTATTTAAATGACAGGCCGTCAGCTTGCCGTAATTTCTGCCTGAAATACAGAAGGCTGACAGCAGATGTGTAGTAAAGTTTACATTAGCTGCACTTGGGGGAACTTGGGCAAACTTTTTTAATTCTCTTAGATTCCTAAACGTTTCTAGAGGAAATTCTAGAAGAAATAGTTTTATCGTCCTTTGAGATACATAAATGTCATAAGAGTAGCCAGCTGTAAGTCTTAACACTGCATTCAGTTAATGAAGCTCATTTCCAGTACATTTGTGTTAGTTTCTGCACTCTTCTTATACAATGCTGTTCACCACTTCAGAACTGCATACAGCAAGATGGGTATAAATATTTACCTGTATACATATCCAGTTAGCAGGTCAAAGCTGGAGACTTCATTTGGTTACTATGAATGCTTCACACCAATAAATATTGTGTTTCTTCCTATGATTCTTATCGAGAAAAATCTGTATCTAGGTGCATGTCATGGTGAACGCCGTGGCGCAGTGGCGCAGTGGTTAGTGCATACTACGGGGAAGCTTCGAAGATCCAATCCAAGAAAACACCGAAAGAGTTTTTACATTGTTCCAACTCTCGCGAAAGTCTGACAAACATCCGAGAATAATGACTGTCACGAGAAATCTCTCATATCTCCCTATGCAATGGTTTGGAGGAACTAGACCCTATACATGTGGACTCTTTTGTGACAGATATCTATTTTTTACTTATTATGGTCAGCGAATTGCAAGGCTGTGTATTTGAAAATTGGGTGGCACATACTACTGTGTGCATTCTTGTCCACAATGCCAACGCTGTCTTTGAGGAGTTAACTCTCAGATTCTTCAGTTCATCCAGCTTGCTAATTTATTAAAAATTAATTCCATTATGTCCTTTACTACTGGAAGGAACTCTCTTGATATATGCTGTAATGTCGTCGGCTTTAGGCATAACACTTTAAACTACTTCTTCAGGAATATAAGAATTTCTTCATGTTAGACGCCACCCAATAAATAGGACTGGTTTTAAACATTTGCAAAGAAAACTGTCAACCTTCAAATTACTTCTAAGTTAACAAAGGTCCCAAGAAACATACTGAGCACGTGCAGAGAATATAAGAGTTTTCTACTAGCCTTCCTTGCCCTTAAAGCTTATTTAAAGGTCATAGAAGAAGCCTGTTATATGGCCCCTAATGCTATCAAATGTTGCATAATGTGTAACCTTTCTAGTGAGACTCAGCTGAGACTAGTGAGACTGCTTGGTTATTTCTGTTAACATCATGCCTTCTGTCGCTATTTTTGGCTACGTGAAGGAAAAATTTTACAAATTTTTTTTTTTGTATTTGAAGGAAAAATTCGAACACCAACGCTCACCGATCTGTTTTGGGGACAATCAATTATATTTTTGGAAGTCTAATGAAAAATTTCGTCGTCACGATGATGATTCCTCGTAAAATCCAAAAATCCATATAACGAATGTTTTATTTTGTACATTAGCCCAACGTACATATGTATGTATGCCTAATTTTATTTTGGACCATTCGTCGGAATTTTTTATCTTGTTCTTTTATATTCTTAAAAAGGTGTTGATAATAGTAACCATTTCCTCATCCACGATTTTTTTTTTTTACAAAGACCGAGCGAAAGTTTTTCAGACTTTTCCTCTTGAATCCCATCTGCGGATGCTATTTTCTTTCATCAATGAGGCCAACTAAGGCATTAGCTAAGGTCCAATCTATTTTAAACCATTTTAAACCATATCACATCTTACTTCTTACGATAAGCTTTTTATTGTCATTTTTCTGAAGCATGATTTATCGTTCTATGTTGGAAAAATTTAACTTTTTCTCTTCTAACACTATTTACAAAATAATTTCAATAAATCATTTCAGGAATGGGTAAAGAAGTCGAAAATCTCATCATGGAAAATAATGAGCTGCTTGCAACCAAGTACATATAACGATTTCCACTAAGATTATGTCAATTTCTCACTGCTTCTTTCTCTCTTGTCTAGAAATGCTCTAAATATCGTAAAAGATGATTTAATCGTCAAAGTTGATGAACTTACTGGTGAAATAGAAATTCTTCGCGAAGAACTTAACGCAATGTCTCAATCACGCAACAAACTTCGACAGAAAGTCGGCGAGCTGGAAGAGGAACTTAAGAAGACCAAAGAACAAGTCAAACAACAGAGTAATGGTCCTATATTGACTATTAGATGCGTTTACTAAATGGGGAAATATGCGTTTTTCTTTTTTAGACGACTCAGAACAGGAGGAAAGTGATGTTCCAATGGCTCAACGTAAGCGTTTTACCCGAGTGGAGATGGCAATGGTGCTAATGGAGAGAAATCAGGTATAAAAACAGTCGAATCGCGTAAAGAACTGGTCTAAAATAGTATTTTCTTTTTTGTTTTTAGTATAAGGAACGTCTGATGGAACTCCAAGAGGCTGTCCGTTTGACGGAGATCATTCGTGCTACCAAAACAATAGAGAAACCGAAACAAGGCATCTGGAAATATTTTAATAACCTCTTCACGTGAGTTTCAGCCATATGCCTAGTGATCTAAATGAAATATTAATTTAGTGTGTCTCCATCTCTTTCTACAGCTCGTCAAATCGACCACAGGAACGGGACCCCGGGCAGGGAGGGGGGCCGATATTTCGCTACAACAGCCCCTCTCACAGTCACGGATCTCCCAGTCGAAGTAGCGACAATCGCCTTGCCATAACATCAGGGAATCACCCACCTGCCAATGCTGGTCTAGCCAATGCTCTGATCTTAGCGAAGGATTTTAGCGAAGAGGGAACTTCAGAGCGCGCAAATGCACGTCGGAAAGAACAGTACCGGCAGTTGAGGGCACATGTCCAAAAGGAAGACGGTCGATTGCATGCGTACGGTTGGAGTTTGCCGATAAATAAATCGAATCAGGAGCATCATAATCGGCATTCGGGTGGAGTGCCTGTTCCAGTTTACTGCAATCCTCTAGCAGAAGCCAGCCCGCATATGAAGGTGTTCTGTGCAGCTGGAGTAAACCTTAATGGAGGTTTCAATAAGGATGGTGGTTCTGTGATAGGAGCGAGTATCTTCTATTCAAGACCGACGGCGAAAATCACCGAGATAACTAGTCCGACGGCGGAGCTCAGCGGCCAGGAATCGTTAGAACGCCAGCTCAATATGTCTCTAGATGGAGAAGATCCTGAGACTCAACTCAGCTCGTATGTGTGGGTGTGTACAAGTACACATGCTGCCAGTACGGTGACGGTGGTTGACGCAAATGAACCAGCGAACGTGCTGGATGCGTTCCCGATATGTCAATCGCATTTGTTGTGTATCGCTTCGGTACCAGGTGCCATGGAGAAAGATTATGCGTTGTTGGAGAATTCGGAAGTGATTAAGGCTGGCGAAACGCTGGAAAAGCCAGGTGAAGGCCCAGAGATGTTAGGAAATGTAGAATATATTAGGGTTCGACCGAAGCCTGATCAAAATCGGAACACAGAAACCAAAGAAGCCGAGAATGGAGTGGAGGCTAGTGTAAATGGCACTGCAGAGGTAGAAGAGAAAGCAAAGGAAGCCGTAGAGAAATCGAATTCAAATGAAAGTGTAGAGACAGTGTCCGTAGAGGAGGCTAAAATACCACCCACCTCGCCGTTGCATCATTTTGTTGTTGGCGGTGGAATAGCCAACACGAATGGAGTGTCGGAAACAAGTACGAATAATAATAATTCTAGTGCTCAGCTGGCATTCTCGCGGCCAGTCAATCCGATTCTCGGCACTCAAGACCGCGAAAATGAGCCTCCAATGACATCGGTAGGTCCAACAATGTGGTTGGGCGCCCAGGACGGTATGCTCTATGTGCATAGTAGCGTAGGGCGGTGGCATGAATGTCTACACAAAGTGCTACTGCCTGACGCTGTGTTGGGCATAGTGCACGTTGAGTCCCGGGTGGTAGTTGCTCTGGCGAATGGACAGCTGGCTGTATTTCGCAGGCAAACCGACGGACAATGGGACCTAAACAGCTATCACCTGGTGACGTTGGGCGACCATCATCAGTCTATTCGGTGCTTGTGTGTGGTAGCAGATAAGATTTGGGCTGCACACCGTAATAAGATCCACATTGTGGACCCCGTTTCCTTGAATGTTGTTCACACGCTGGAGGCTCATCCGCGAAAGGAGAGTCAGGTGCGACAGATGGCCGCCACAGGGCTGGGCGTGTGGGTCTCAATTAGGTAAGAATCGGTGATTACTTTTGGATAATGAAAGATCTTATGAATTTTAATATAGATTGGACTCGACACTTCGATTGTATCATGCCCATACATTCGAACACATTCAGGATGTGGATATTGAACCCTATGTTTCCAAAATGCTCGGTACTGGAAAATTAGGATTTTCTTTTGTAAGAATTACAGCGCTAATGGTCTCTTGCAATCGGTTGTGGATTGGAACGAGTAACGGAGTGATTATATCGGTGCCACTCACTGAAGGACCACTGAAACCTTGTTAGTATAAAAAGCTATACAAATTTTCATTTAAATTTACTGAATTCCTTGTTTACAGCTTCAGCGGCAAATGGTTTAATTCCACGTTGTGGCATGGCCAATGCTCAGTTATCCTTCCATGGCCATCGAGATGCAGTGAAATTTTTTGTTTCTGTGCCGATGTCACAACAACCGGGAAATCATTTACAACAGTTTACTAACAAACGGCCCGATATGCTAGTCATGTGCGGTGGGGAGGGATATATTGATTTTAGACAAGGTTAGTGCAAATCTATAAACTTTAGTTTGTGTTTTTTTTCGTTTTGTAGAAACGGCGAATGCTTTTTGTTGTAACGTGGAATGGGTGTTTTTTTTCTAAATTCTACATTTTTAGTTTATTGAATTTATATTTTTATGCGAGACCCTGATTATATCTACCCACACTAAGCGCGTAACATTTTATTACTTCGCGAAGGCTTTACGGTACACCTTCGGTCCAAGTACATTACCCATTCAAGGATATCAATTTTGTTATTTTCCAATATAAAAAATATTTGCCTAACCGGGAATTAGCTTACTTCACTCAATTTCGTCGATAATTAAACTTTTCCGTCAGTAATTGATTTTTAAATATATAAAAGGCTTCTGGCAATATTAAGCAATTTTAGTCATTTCCACTACACTCAATTTTTAAGCGTTACGTAACAGAGTTGGGTCAATGTTTTCCACAGTTTGATGAGATGGTGGGTGTCTTCCTTCATTTCGTTGGTCATAATTTGCCGAACTTACTCATTTTTTGTGATACGTTATTTACTTTGCACCTACTTCGCGTCACTCATGCATATTTTTGTACCAGCTCTATAGCGATAAATAGAATGTACACTTCATGTTTCCATGTGCTTCTTAAACTGTTGTCACACGCAAAACAATAAATAGTCCGGGGAGTATTGATCTTCCTAATTATACAGGCGGATTGGGATTTAAGGATTGTATACGGAATGTTCTTAGTTTTTTTTCTTTTTTGGATCTTGCTGCATAGGACGCAAGTCACTCCGTTTGATATTGATGGCTTTTGGTTGAGTAATTGCTTGATAACCGAGTTAACAGACTTGCAGAAGCTCTTGGGAGTCCTTAAAGAAATCTTCATATTATTGAAATACTCCCCATATAAATGAGAAGAGAGAGCCTTATAATGGTAAAATAATGAAATGTACATACGTAGTTAGTACAGTCGTTTAACTATAAGCTTTTAGTGCAAGTCTTCCACGCTGTATTTTTTTCTAACTTATAAATCTTAGTTCTTTGGGATACCATGAGTATGATATGTTACTGCTTTTGTTTAACTTTAATGGAATGGAGCTATACGTACAATCAAACCTGATTAAGTAAAGTTGAATTTCAGCCACTGCAATACCGGAATAATGTAGAACTTATTTAAAGTCGGCATGTCTAGTATAACAAATGTTGACGGGTGAATGATAATGAAATATCAAAAATCCAGAAAAAATAGATCAAGAATTTGATTATTGCAGTATACAGCTAATTCGCTGTACATCACAACACGCAATGATATCCAAACTACTGATTCGTTGTGGTTAATAATCGCAAAGTTGTCCACTGTACGGTTGAGTGCGCGCTTGGACCTAACATTGAAGATTGAGCAAGTCATCCCTTCTGAAACTGGCCATAGTTTAAAATCTAAATACTTCAAGTCTTGCAAATTCTTTTCGACCCACTGTTGGTGTTGTTTTTGATTTATGAGCTTTAGCAGACTCTTTGGAAGCCGCCCATTTGTTGTTTGAAAACAGTGTTTGGTTAAGACCCTTCACATCGCCTACCGGAATGCTTTTTTTGTTAAACTTTTGCTGTTGATCAGAGTATCGCCATGTACCTTTTCGAATATTGAGGTGGAAAAATCGTGTGCTAACTACATATAGTGACATTTTGTTCCCCAGCAAAGTCAATTAGTTCCCAGAATTTGTGTCGTGTCAATTGTGCTTATTGTACTACCAAAGACGTCTTCCTTTCCTGCCTTGATAAGAATTTTTACAAGACGTTAACTTGCATGTTGAAAACTTAAGTCTTCTTGCCTAAGCCTACCGCAAATAAGAAGCTTCTGATCTCTGTAGTTCTCATAGTTATTATATCATAGTTTTTAGCCCTTTTTTTGCCCGGCCCAATCTTTCACCGGCCTTTGGATGACTGGTGGTTTGGCTGTATCCAGCCTTTTAAGGGTCCGAACATTCTACGTACAGATCTGAACTTAGTTGCCCTTTTTTAATTTCATTGGGTCGTCAACAATGAGATCATTCATTTCCGAGGCTATATGTTGCTTCGTAAGCGCCGTGGCGCAGTGGTTAGTGCGTTGAACTACACCGTGGAACGTTTGACGTTCGAATCCAAGAAAACACCAAACAGTTTTTTAACTGTCGCACCTCTCGCAAATGTGTACAAAACATTCGAGAATAATAACTGTCATGAGAAGCTTCTCAATTAAGCCTTTCGGATTTGACATTGAAGGTAGGTCACCTCATTCGTGCGAAAAATAGAACACGCACAACCCTAATGATTGGGAAGCTAGGCCCCAGGTCCTGTATAGGCTGTTTGCGCCAAATTGGTAAATTTTTTGTCATAGTGAACTGTGGACGACATCATTGAATCCGTCTATGAAATTCCTCCACTAACAAGGGTGCCTTGTTGGAAACATGTTTCTGTTGTGTTGTAGAGAAACTAGCTACGACATACTACTCCCCTTCAACCTGACCAATTTTGGTTGCATAGATCCAGTGGTGTCACAATGAACCTCGGGCTAACTGTGTCTGTATCTTGATAAAGACAGCGACTGTAACCTAACCTAGCCATAAAGAGAAGGACAAAAAAATGTTTAAAGGACGAAACAAAGTTATTTGCTTTCTCAATTTTATTACACTTTGTCGCAATATATAACTACATACTCGCATAGTAAAAGTAACTTCTGGTTTCTATACGCAACTGAAAGCATTCGCTCGTAGATCGCGCATTTACCGCTTGACGTCACAGGGTTTTGTTTAGAAAATACGCTTCAGTAGGTTTTCTTTACCTTAATTCGAAATTAGTTTAGAATTTAGAAGTAGTCTTTGTTTACATTATTCATAATCGTACATTTTTTCTTTTTCTTTTTTTATTTACATATTTTAACCATTAAAAAACTCAAAATTTATTATAACATAAAAAAATATATATCAGTTCAAGAAAAGCATGCAGACGATGCGTGCGACAATGCGGCACATTTGATAGTTTGGCGAATCGATACGTAAGAATTTGTTTTATTTCCTTATTTGTTTATTTCTTCTTTTTTTTTTATAAATTAATTAACTTTTGGCTTTCGTTTAATGTTATTTGTTGAATAATAATTTATTAATGAAAATTCTAAAACCAAAAAAAAAAAAAAACAATATAAATGCTACTCTGCTGTGGCTGTATGTTGTTATTTATAATTTTTTTTTGTTTTCAAACCATTTTTTTTGTTTATTCTTTTTTTTTATTTCTCTTTAAAATTTAGAACTTACAATTTATGAACCTGGTCTCAAATTTTATAATTAATAAAAAAAAGTGTAATACTCATTAGAAAGTTAATAGAGAGAGAGAAAGAAGAGACAAACACTAAATTTGTTGGTCCGGAAAGGATTCTAACTACACAACAAAAAGGTTTATAACATTATTCTTTCTTTCTTTTGTTGTTGCTTTTTTTTAATTAAGCACTTGATTTTTTTTTTCGTATCTTTTTTTTTTTTTGTTTGAAACGTCCTTTTTTGTATTATTTTAAAAATAGTATTTTCATCATAATCGGTTGCTTTTTTGAATACAATTGTTTTCTTTTCGAAATTTGTCCAAGAAAATCGTTTTAGAGACGAAGTATACAAATTTGCCGTTTATTGCCGTACATATTTTTTCACAATGCATTTTGCACTTAGACTTGATTTTTGAAATGCACAACAGCACACTATGCAGAGGTATAACTTGAAAATTTGTTTAGTTTCTTTGCTTAAAAGATAAGTACGGTAAGTTTCAACTGATTACAGGTTTTGGTAATACATGGTGAAAGAATTGTTGAAGTCTAGAAGTTTAGTTTTAATGCATGCTTGTGTTTTATGATTAACAAGGTCCCTATGGATTTTTTATGTGACTTACAGGGAGCAAATGGCAGTAAATGAAAGCCACTAGTAATTCAGCATGATTTTTATAGAATAATAATCACCCCGTACACATGCAGGATTGAACCTAGGTTGAAAACGGATCGAAATTCATGTGTACGCGGGTCGAGTCGAAACCGAGTTGACTCGACTCGACTCCACTATTTGAGCTGAGTTGAGTCGAAAATATGCCAAAGTACCTGGATCGAGGAGTCGAACTGACAGATGGTCGTAGTGTGGACATTTTTTTTCTTTTGTAGGGATGAAAAACTAGTTTGTTGTTTTATTAGTGTTTGGTTGGCGAGCGGATGGTGTTCAGGTCATCAACACTAACACATCTCAACTCCGTTTCGACTCGACCTTTCAATCCTGCATGTGTACGGGGTAAATGAGACTAAGATATTATTATTGTTTTGCATCGAAATAGTTTCGGTCTGGATTTTAACCCTTCGTTTTCCAGCGTTGAGGATGTATATGGATATACATATGTATGTACCTAATAGGGCTACAAAATACTCTAGACAAGATTGTAAAGGACTAGACGCGTAATTGGGGCCTTTCACTGAAGCTGGAAACCTATACATTTTACTCAAGACTTCACATAGTATGTGCGTTATGTTCTCTGAAGAATATGTATCTTCCGATTTGATTTCTTTGACTGTTCTTAGTTGTTTCGTACCCAGTTTTAATATATTCCTGCCTTTCCTTATATCCAAAGCAGGACATGAAACTTTAGATAATCTGTGTCTTCTTACAGTTATAACTCTTTCTTTCTCGCATCAATGCTTGCTTGTTCATCCGCAAGTTCAAAATACAAATACTTAGACGTGTGTGGTCCAGGGCCTTGCTTCGCGCGACCACTCGTGTTGTGCGTGTTATATTTTTTTAATATAAATAGAGCCCGTCTGCAAGTTCATTTCCCACTATTCTATGTATGAACAGTGAACAGGTACACAGTATTGTCTGTGGTATTTCAGATTTTACTGCGTTTGATTTCAAGGTCTTAAGCGCGGCCTAAGCGTCTATATATGTACATACATAGATACTAGTAAATAAAGATATTCTTTTTTAAGAAATTGATTTCCTTTCCACATATTTCACGGCCTTAAGTACAGCCAGAACCTCTGATTGGCACCTACCACAATCAGAGGAAGAGTCCCTTTCCGAGTATTCTGTGGCTGCTGTGAATCACGGCTGGACACTCGTGTAGAATGTGAGTTAACGTCTCTTGATCAGGCGGCAGAGATCTGAGGCAACTATGCCTATTTTGTGGAGATGATAGTTGAGCGAGCAGTAACCCGTCGCCTGGACGTAGAATTTAGTAGTACTTTATGCTGCTTGCTATTCCCGAATAAGCCACAGTAATAATAAATTAACCCACTATTTCACGCAAGATGTTCAGTCTAAATATCAAGCTGCAAAAAATGAAGTAAAATATCTGGTACAGCCGTGCGAGTTGTGCGCAGAGCACGTGTGATTGCTTCTCTGACCGTTGTACAGCACTTGACAGGCTTTGGCAATCATGACATGAAGTCAGTGCATCATTTCTGGCTTCAGCTCAAACCTTTTGCTTGTAATCTTTTTACATTAAGTTTTCAGTTCCGTCTTTGTTGATTGAAGCAAAAGTTCGTTCGTACTACTGTTTCTATGAAATACGCCGAATATACAGAATATCATCTGGGCCACGGAATTTACATATGTATATGGTGCAAACGGCCCATTGTGATCTCTAATTTAAGTTGATTTTCTACGCTTTTCTCGTTTATCATGGTATTTCTCGATTGTTTGGAATTTCGCCCTACACCGAGGTGCAACCCGAAGAATATGTTTCTACTCAAATTTCTAGAGCTCCCTGACAACTTTCTGTCCATTTGCCGTCACCTCTGTGATGCAGTTGAGGACGATTGCCACCTTTGAAGTCATCTTGCGAGGCGATTGGTGACATGAATATTTTTCATGATATTTTTTTGCTTTTCTTGCTATGAATTTGAACTGTTTATTCCCTTTCCTGCACTCATCCAAAAATGTTTTACCTACACAATTGTAAAATTTCCTTAAATTATTTATTTTTCGTATTAATCTCCCTGTTCCAACTGAGACTCAGACTTAGTATTCTTGTCCTTCTAATTGGGCAAAGCTCATTTGCCTTAGCACAGGTTCTTAATCGCTTCGACCACTCGTTAATTGCAACATGCAGCTAAGTGATTGGCCACACCTTAAATGAAACCATCGTTACGGATTCGATGGTAGGAAATCTTTTGCGGAACAACATATGTTCGAAAGCAGTCTATAATTTGTTATTCAGAAAATTTAGGTTTGTGCTGATACCTACAAAGCAGTATTCGGTGGTGATAAAAGATGTACGTTGCTCCGTACCAAAGCCTGTGTTTTATCGGCCTTATGAGCTAATGCAGAAATCCGCTTAAATATGAATGACAGTTTTTAGAACAGGGTATGTTTAAGTGGTTTTATGATGGATTCTGAAACATTCTTCTGACGACCCCGTCGTAGGAGACACCCTACCCAAGGATGAATGACTCTTGGTAGGTCAGAGGAAGCCTTAATTTTCCAACCTTATTTTGTTTTATTTTCAAAGATCTTCCAAAGTTCAAAGTTATTCTTCATAATGCGCTCTTGCAGACGGAATTTCTTTGATTTTGGTTGGATTTATTTTGTTTTAATTCTTTCCTCTAATTCTATGCGCACTTGCATACCACCAGGGCTCTCTTCCTTACACAATGTATTCAAAGCAAACTTCTAGAGTTTCAGATATTATCGGCAGCAATTGGCAGTAGGATTATTTAGTTGCTTTTAGTGTAAATTAGGACATTGCCTCGTAAATCGTTCGCAAATTACAGGCCTAATGTATGCAACCCTGTAATCCAAGAAGGTCTCAATCAATTTCTATACATTTTGCTTTGTTCGGTTGGGCTTTTCCCAGAAAATATTTATGGTCAGCTAAATATTGGTCTTTATTTTTACAAAAATGTAGGAAATACCACAAAGTCAAAACTACAAAGATTTATCGGATTTGAATGGATTTTTTTTATCGAGTGAGGTATTAATTACTGAACATCTGAAGTTAATAATTATACGATCTATCTGTAACACATAAAGAGGAGTTGGATTCTCTGCCTGAGACAGGGTAGCTTTCCGTCCTCGTTGATTCTCAGCACGCTGCTTCCAATTGTCAAAGCCAAGCGCTCTGTTCATGCATGGACAACAGGTAAGCTTGTAAGCCGACGATATATACCTTGGAGAGTTGTCGTCCATGCATTCGATATGGCCTAAACAGTGTACTCAATGTATCTCGGCCTTTTGGACTACAGGTCGTAGAGTTCGCAGTTTTATCTTCTCCTGCTCGCACACAGCGCTAAAAATTAGACAATGAATTTTGATCTGCCCTCGTTCGCGTCGCAACCAACTCATTTCACCACCATTATCAATTACCGTAAAAGCCTGTACTACGGCACGATGAGATCAACCAATTATATCGATATTGTTTGCATATCCCATCATCTGGATGGATTTGTTCAAGAAAGTGCCTTCTGTGTTTACTCCTGTCCCACGCACTATATTTTAAATCTCAGCGTAGAGTTCGTTTGGGAAATAATAAAACATATGTTTTTTTAAAAAAAATTTCTGAATTATTCTCAATACAAATAAATTAGATTTGCCGATTATGTTAGATTCTCTAGAACTGTAAATGATAAGGTTTTGCAAAACCTCTAGAATACCTCTTTCAAATTCCTTGATCAGAACACAACACATTTTTAATGGAATTTAAGTCAGGAAATTGGACCAGTTTGTCTGGGATTTAAAGATTGAGGGTAAAACCCCGATCTTTTACATCGACTACTGTGAACCCATGCACCAGCATTATCCTCATTTTTTAGTTTTTATCGATTCTGATATGTTTTCTAAAGCTGTAAGTGATAAAGTCTTATCAAGCCCCATTCGACTCCTCGGCCATTTGTATTGGCAGTTTTAATTATAAACTTTCTAAACTAGAAAACCATATATGTATGTAGATTTTTATTGGAACTTAAGTAAGGAGAATAGACCGGATAGACGAGATTCTAAGGTGCGACTTATGTGAACACATGCATTATTATTCATTCACTTGAAGAGGAATACCAAGAATACCCCTTCGCAAAAAAAAGGAGTCTACTACAGAAATTTCTTTTGGAAAAAGGTCGTGGCTTACTCCTTAAATCCGACCCATACTTTAGAGACCGTCCCGCCTCTGCACCACATATCTTAAGCTCCGATCTTTGTTAAGAATCAATATGTACCATGAAATCTGAAAAAATAAAAGAAAACATACCGTGTTTCGAAGCTTACATATATTTTCTCCTCGCTGTGGACCCATAAATATACATATGATCCTCTCTTTGTATCATTAACTGTTGTTAGAGCTTAGCACATCTAATTATGTGCACTCCTTGTAAAAAAAATATCCCTCATTTCCTTTTGATTATTTGTTTATGTTTCTTTTTGTTTATGGTGTGGCACTATACACTTTGATTAAAACACATTTCATAAATATTGTTTTCTTTTTTTACAATCTTGTTGTTTAAAAGTGTACATTTACTTAACAAATGTTAAAAAAAAAAAAATTATAATTTGCTTACCAAAACCTCTTTCAGGTGACAATGACATGGAAAGCAGTATTCACTTGGAACCTAATCAGACAATTGAGAATCGAGGTGACAAGAGCTACTTAATTGTGTGGCACGTCAGTCAGCGCTAGAGACAACATTTTTTTTACACCACCCTGCCACACACTATTCCCATTTAAAAAAAAAAAGAAAGAACGAACCTTATATTTAACACCAGACTTTAATATTAACGATTTAATAACAAGAATAAAACTAAGTAATTAGTTTTATAGTGAAAAAAAAAAAACAGCAACTATACAGTAAATAGTTGTGGAAAAAATTGCTTTAACATTTATTTAAGAGAACAAAAATGCTAAAAAAAATATTAAAGATAATCGCAAAAGAAAGCAAATACAAGAAGAAAGTTATATTTATGCAACTCTCTTGATTTTAAATATTTTTCTTTGTAACATATCTTTTCCCATTTCTTTATAATTTTTAAGTCATCATTTGTTTTAACAAAACAAAACAAAAAAATACCGAAGTGATCACTTGTTTTGCAGTGCAAGTTATTTTTAATTATTAGTTTAATCAAAATTCTTTACCTCTTAGACAAATTGGAAACTAACAAAAAAGACATTTCGTAAACTATAAATTGTTTATTTTAATTTTAAAGGAAATTACAATTAAAATTGTAAATTATTGAATTTTTAAAGAAGAAAAGAAAGGAGAAAATTAAAGGCCAAGTGCACCACCTTGTAATGATTATTTTCTATTCTCATTTTGTACAATTTTTTTTCCTCCGCTCTTAAGTAAAAAAAGCTGTTTATACTTTTTTTGTTTTGTTATTTTTTTAGTTATTGCTTATTTTTAAGATTGTCCCCTAAGATATTTATTAAAAAGAAAAGAAAACAAAGTATTTATTACAATTATAATTCTCTGTTTTAATTATTCCCTTTTATTCATGTTTGTTTTTAGTTTTTTTACAATTTCAGAGGTTCGTTTTTGAACTGTTGGGGCTGTTTTGAAACGTTTGTATTGTGCAATTTATAACCCTGAAAGTTCTGAAAGACACAAACGATTGATAAGATGTTCTCCTTGAGCAGATCAGTTTACGAGGCCTCTTTTCATAAGTCAGTGACATTTACATATATGAACGATTTTTTTCTAATCAAAATTTTGCTTTTCAACGGCTGAAGTTTATACAAAATATTAAACGTACATCTGGAATGTTTACCATTTCGACACGGTTGGGCTGTCGTGTAAAGATTCGTGGATTTTATTGATAATTTTTTTTAGTTGCGACGTTTTTCGGACGTCACAGCTGCTATGCATCGGTCGTGTTAACATAGTTCCCGGAGTTCCCAGAGTTCCCGTATGTTTTTCAAGGGTTTCCTTGATGATTTTTCCACTCAAAAATTAATACTTAATCAGAACACGAAATTCGTTTTTGTTAAAAATTCCTTTTGAACGCTATTAAAAATTTCCCAGTTGACAGATCGACTCGAACATTTTTGTGTTTACGATAAAAATAAAAAAAATGATTTTGTGATTTAAGCCCCACCTCTTGTCAAATTTACTGACTTATTGTACAACCCTCGTGAATTGTAACATCGCAGCGCATATGCCTAGATTTAGAGTCTATGCTCCGCTACTGGTTTTTGACAAGTATTGCTTCCAAAACTTTTGGCCCTGATTTTTTAAAGCGCGTGAAGTTGCTACGAGTTTTATCAAAAAGCTACAAAACTAATTTAAGTTTTTACGTCGCTTCCAAAAGGACTGAAACATGTTAATAAGTCATTCCACCCATCTCGAATTTCTGGCAAACGTCTGGGCGTTATAACTGTCATGAGAAAGCTTCTCTTTCGATTATGGCTTTAAATTGTATTTTCTTCTATTTGTGCGAAAAAATATGAAAAAGCCTTGTGTCTGTATAAGGGTGTGTTACGCCAAATATTTGCATTTTGGATGTCTTTTTCGAATTTTAAGTTAACAACAAAAATAGATTGATGCGAGTGCATTAATAGAGAAAATAAATCGAATATGTTAAGTTATTCGTAGTTCACCTCTGACCTATTGCTAATAGTTTCCTAGATAAAATACAAGTATCTACTCGTTTGCCTTGATAGAATTCACTTTTGATTTTTCCTAGAAGGGTTTTTATCTAACCTATTACTATAGCAATTTTAACTTTTATTCGTAACTGCTCTCGATAATTTACAGTGTATGTAAATTGGATTCGAAAGATACTTTCCAACAATATTGACTAAATACAAAGTTACCTCCTGAGTACTTCTAATAACACATTTTCTTGTCAACTGCCATGAGGTTTGGTTTTTTTTTCATACAGAAAATTAAATTAAAGTTGTTAATGATCTCAGCTGATTTATTGATTGAAATTAACCGTTTCCGTTCCGTTCTTCATGAGAAATTCCATTATCTGTATATATCAGTCCTACTTAATAAAGCTGAGAGTTGCAGCAATCACATGACTGCACATCTTGTTTGGGTATTCATGTTAAGAATTTCAAACCATTGTTTACTAAATTTTTACTCGCATATATAACGCCTTTTTTTAATCCCGAGTTCAGTTATTGACTTGCAGGTCTCTAGAACTTCGGGCGATCAAATCGATTAATCTCTTAAATTGTTTACAGTATAAAATCCCGACGTTCTGTTCTTGCTTCTTTTATGACTGAAATAAATCTAAAAATTAAAGAATTAACATTAAACCTAATAAAAATGATCTCATAGTATTAATTTACACAAAAAAAAAAACTGTTTAAATGTTTCTGTTGATTAAAAATTTGTCTACAAGTACATAAATATATGTATGGATGCATTATATCTTTTGGAGAAGTTTACGTTATTATTGTGGACAGGCATACAATAATAAAAAAAATATAATTAAAGTGATAATTTTATAAACAAAGTTCTTTTGGAAATTTTAGAGATATATACAAAGGAGAAAATATTTTGTCTTTTAATTTCGCACGTTTCCTTTTTTAATAATGTAAAATATTAAAGAATTAAAAGAAAAATTAAAATGAAATAATGAAATTTAAACTATGTATTATTCTCATAAAGTTAATCTTATAACGCAATCTGTTTTTGTACATAGAAAAATAAAATAATAAAGTCAATGGGGAAATAAGCTCAGCAAAGCTGCTTTTATGTTTTTTGTGAGTGTGATTCAAATATTGCCAGGGATATGTGATTAGTACTGATGCCTCATTAATTTTAAGGGTTCCGCGTACTTAATACGCTCACTCGATCTTTCGTTCGTCCGTCCGTTTGTTTGTCACCGCAATCTAAACTTCTAAACTATAAATACTACATGCATTACGGATGTTTTATAATATATGTACGTAAATAATGACCCAAGAAAACGCTGGTGATTTTTTTCGAGAAAAAAACGATATTGGTGACTGCGATATGTTTTTAGATTAAATAAGTCATGCCATATGGTGTCAACAACGCCTGTTCGCCATCTTATTCAAAATGCTGCAACTCGTTTTAACTCTTTTTAGCTCATTCCTAATTAGATTCCATATGCGAGGAGGCGAATGGAGGAGAAGATACAACTACGAAGTCTATGAGCTGAACCAGGATGTGAATGTACCCAAGATAAGTCGACTACATTGTCTCGGCCACATCGAACGAATAGGATCTTCGAATCATAGCCCACAGGTTCGAGACGGCGAAGAAAACCGAGCCTCCGGTACTAAGACCAAACTGCCGCGGATGCCCGGGGCCGCAGAGAATGGAAGGTAGCCGTGCCTCAGGCAGAGACTCTCCAAGGTTCGGGAGCAATTTAAGTAAGCTCATTTCTAACGTTTCATATTCCTAACATTGTACGTCAAGTTTGCCTGTCTTTAACCAGATTGGGTAAGTGGATTCCATTACATTGGCTGTTTGGCAATGGAATTTTCTTTTCACCGTAAAGTATGAGCAATCCATTTTCACTTTCTTCGTCAGATTGTGATGTCGATAGGTTGACAAACCGTTATCGTTGAGGCATCAACCTGGATTCAAGAAGCAGAAAAAGATAAGAAAACGCAGCATTACAATCACTCTCAAGAACTTGGAAAAACTATTGTTTTCAGCAATAAATCTAAGCTGCGAATGTTTCTGCCCGAATACTAACCTCGAATGAACCACATTCTGCGACAACATGCAAAGAACTTACTGACTACAATAAGGAAAGTGTTGCAATGGATCTGTTACAACTTAGAATGTAAAGAAAGCTATGTTGTAAAGTATAATAAGTATTTCCGTTGAAAAGTTGAGCACTGATGTTAAGTTGTTTAGATTCATTCGAGCCTAAGTGACTTATGAGGGTTTCGCATTGTAGACCTTAGCTGCGTGATCGTTGATGAAAGATGGACATTATTTTGTAAGCGATACTCAAAAAATGAAAAGATCTATTGATAAACTTGATTGCTCAAAATATTGATCCACTCGTATCACACTTTAGATGGTGTTACAAGAAAAAAAAAAAGATTGGTTTTCAAAATTTTTTAACACAAGCTATATTACATTTAAATATGACAAAAACGGCAAGCACAACATGAAAACACTTTAAAAGATAAACGGATATAGTTTAGAACAGTTTAGAAAAAAAGTCCACAATTCGTTCGCGTAAAGATGCCGCAGTTCTAGGGACCACAGCACCGTTGAATTTATAGGGTTCAACTTTATTCCTATTACCACTCTTCACGTCATGTAAATCGTCGAATTTAACCCGTTTCCTTGGAAGAGAACTTGTATTTGTAGACAAAGAATTTTCTTTTCCACTACTAGGAATCGACCAGCCATAACTTGCACTCTTATTACTTCCACCACTCGTGCGCAGAGGATACAGAATATCTCGTAGGTTTCCTCCCGCCGCAGTTGTTTCATTTATAAAATCCTGTCGTGTAATTGTCGTCGGAATAGTTGAGTCAACAGTTTGTGCTCGAAAATACGACTTGTTGTCTGAAAAGTGAGAAGCAAATCCATATGTTGGGTCATGATCTTCTTTTTTAGTCACAGTTGGTTTGGTTTTTTTTAAAATACTACGACGACGTGGTGTAGAAAGTTTTTCGGTAGAGATGCGGTTCTTCGCTTTTATCAAGCAATTGTTATAGACTGGAAACTTTGGTGGTGTTTTGGATTTTTTAAATTTGCTTAAATCTTTGGAACGTGGGAAGCATGAAGATTTCCCATCACTATCGTCTTCAGAATCAGTGCTACGCTTGTTGCGGAACACAGTTTCATAGTCCTGGAACAGATTGAAAAATTAAATAGATAAAAGGATTGGCTTGGGCGCAGAATGACTTACACATTTCCGTTTATTTGGGCTAATAATGTAGTCGATGTCGAAATTTTTTATATCTTTCTTTCTGCAAGAGATTCAGAGTATTGCAGTGAGTATCACATAAAGTAATTTAATGTTCCTACCTGATTGGCGTCCTTTTACTTGATTCCTTGCGTAGCGTCTTTCTGCACATAATGTGCAATTCGATTGCATCCTTAATGAATGCCACCCATGTCTGTCCCAAGTG
This sequence comes from Blera fallax, assembly GCA_946965025.1. Lineage (NCBI taxonomy): Eukaryota > Metazoa > Arthropoda > Insecta > Diptera > Syrphidae > Blera > Blera fallax. The sequence goes on along the minus strand of OX337245.1, from coordinate 63,441,503 downwards.
AAGATCATTGGTACATAGAATGATTCCATCGCCCTGACAGGTTATTTTGAAGTTACCTGGAAACATTTCATAGACTTTGCACTTTTTCAAAGGAAAGATGCAACAGCATTCTAGAGAGTTTTCGACTACAGTATCCTTTGGGCGATCTTTTAGAATTTTACAGTACATGAAAATGTCAGACATTAGCACGCAATAGCGTTTGATTTCATCCCCCTTTCGATTGACTTTATTGAGAATTCCCTCCTTGATTACCTTACGACTGGGTTTCACTATGTTTGGCGTACGATTGACGAGCGAATTCTGAAGATTCAACAACCTTTGTGTCACTTCTTGATCCTCAATAACCGAGTTTATATGTGCGACAGTATTTTCTACCAGTTTCACTGATTCTAAAATGAATTCTTTTAATACCAACGGGAAATGGAAAACAAATCTATTTTTTTTTACCTTTTAACAATTTAAAATCAGCATCAGCTGGGCTAGTGTAAAGTAGAACCTGTTCCAACAACAACTTATATCTGGGGACCCTCTGAATTGGCACGATCATCAGTGAATTCAATTTCTTTTGCACTTCTGGACGCGATTCAGTGTTCTCGAGAAATTTTCTAAAAACCGGATTCTTGCTGGTAAGATCCTGGAGAACCAGTAAAGCACTTTTATAGTCAAAAGCATACACAGAATACAATTTGAAGAATGGTGCCATCTTGAGGAAGGCTTGCGCCACATTCTCCTGATTACGTTCAATTTCCGTCAGAAGTTCGCCATTCAGATTATAAATCATTTCGATTTGCCCGAAGAGTGTGGTATGACAGCTGTCGCTAAGAATTCCTTGCTCTTTCAGTGGAAGTATGAAATACTCCATGAGGATTTCCAGTTGCTTAAGGTAGGTTTTTTCAGAGCTGACAATCTCCTGGATGGCTTGAAGCCGAAAACTCTGGCGTTTGTCGACTACATCGCCTTTATCTGGTGTCATGCGGTCCAGCAGGGAGCACACTGTAAGGAAATAGTTAAATATGTGATCCGCGTTTAGTTTTTGAATATTTTTGCACCTCTTTTTCTCGTTTTCACTGTAAGGAGATTCCGCTCATTGAGAACTTGCTTGAGCTCCTTGCTGAAAGTTAAAGGTGTTAAGAATTCGGGTTCCGGAGTGCTGGACGGTCGTTTTATTGGGGTGTGGTACATCTTGATGGTTTTATATTTGAACAACAACAACACACTAAAATTATAATATTAACGAACAAAGTAGGATTCCATTCAAACAAGTTTGAAATGGAATGAAACCGACGTTGCACCTGTCTTTAAATATTTGACAGCTGTTCGTATTCGTATTCAGAATAGGTAACTGTAGAAAAGAAATCGTTGTCACTGGACGCATTCAAAGAAAAAAAATCCAAGAGAATTGGGTGTTAATATTCACAACTCACTTTTCCATTTTTTTGCTCCATTCATAAACAGTGCTTTAGTTAAATGGCATATGAACTTAGCCCCTTCACCAAATGTCGCTATATTATGAATGATTAATTTTAATATAATAAATGTTCATTTCAAGTGTACATAAATACATAAATACATACATGGATATTCACTTTAATTCCTAATGCAATACAATTTCAGTCTTTCAATACCGGACACGTTGATTTCAATTCTCTAGACCAAGCTTCCTGGCTCTCCAATTGCCTGTTCTTTAGACTCTGATTCGGGCTACTTGGGTGCCTCGAACAAGAGTGCACGCATTTGAAGATTTTCATCGATTCGGTGTTATTGTCCATTCGCTCGATATGTCTGGACCAATAAACTCGTCACGCCTAAGCATTTTGAATTAAATCCAGATTTGGGATATACGTTTTGTCTTTCGAGCTTCGAGATTTGAACCCCGCTTTGTTGACAAGGAATAGTTGAATAGTTGTAGCAGTTTTCTGAAGCGTTTCCGCATCGAACCTCCACTGAGGTCTCATTTGTGGTGTTGAATATTAACCCAAAGGGTATGCAATCTCCTTAACTACCCCAAAGTGGGAGTTGTCAATAGCTGAGTTCTATCTTAATGGACAGAGGTTTCTTTGTTGTTCAACATCATGTACATATTTAGTCTTGTCTGATATAAACCAATCAGTAGCTCTTTGGATCGTTATTTTACGCCCCAGTGCCCTTGAAAGCAGCAAATTTCCATGATGTAGTATAATATATACATATACATTTCAATGGATGCTTTATAGACTTTTTTGTTTGGTAAATATTAAGTTTAATTCCATCTTTTTAAGAGCTGAATTCTTTTGCATTAATAATACCCATAGGATACACTCACTTTAGTACATCGGCTTAGTACTTCCACCAATCATAGCTGTCACCTCTGTCACCAATTGTGTATGAACAATTTTTTTTTTTTTTTTTTAAGTATGCATAAAATTCCAACTGCCGAATTCATAGCCGAGTTATCATTCAAGAAATTCAAGTCTCTTCCAAAAACTGGTAAACCAACTAAATCCGAATGGACAGTTCTTTCCGCCATCATCCAATTTAACAGTGCTACAGGTTCATCAAAAGTTGTTGCCTTAGGAGCTGGTACGAAATGCATTGGACAGACGAAGTTATGTCCGTTGGGGTTGATTCTGAATGACTCCCATGCTGAAGTCTTAGCCAGGAGAGCTTTTCTGCGTTATGTATATCATCAACTGAAGAGTGGCAGTGATATTTTCAGATATGATTCAGGCAGATGTGTGTTTTGCATAAACGAGTCTGTTAGCTTTCATTTCTTCAGCACACAGACTCCCTGTGGAGATGCGTGCATCGTTGCTAGTCCTGTACAGAGTCATTGTGAATTACCAGCCAAGCGAAGAAAAGTTGACAGTGACTGCTCGGATATTGGAGATGTCCTCAATACCTGCGGCGTGTTCACAGGAGCCAAGTTAATTGGCGAGACAAACTCAGATCCAATGCATCAAACAGTTGGCGCCCTTCGAACTAAGCCTGGTCGTGGAGATCGTACACTGTCAATGTCATGCAGCGATAAACTCTCCAAGTGGAATATTCTTGGTTTACAAGGAGCTTTCTTAGATGCAGTGCTAGAAAAACCAATTTATTTAAAAACTATGGATTTCTCATGTGAATTTGACATTAATTCCATGACCAGAGCCATCTATGGACGGTGGGAGGATAGGTTTTTCATCAGTGAACGATTTGTGCCACAAAAACCTGAGATTCGAAGAGCTACTGGTTGCCAATTTCAATTCTTTCAAGATGAGAGGAAGAATCCATCCCCTAATGGGTTGGCATGGAGTGATGTTTCCGAAGATACTGGGTAAGATAATCTTTCGCTGATTGATTGTTGTACTCATTATATCTGTTTGTAGTCCATACGAGGTGTCTGTAAATGGAAAGAAGCAGGGAATCACAAAGAAAGCATTCCATTCGAAAAAGTCCTGCCTGAGTATCAGCAAGCTACGGTTACTTGAAGAATTTTGCGAACTTCTTCGTAAATATCCGGAGTTTATGAAGAAATTTGGATTGAAAGAGGAAAACTTCGATACGATATCATACAGTAACTTCAAAGCCAATTGTAAACAGTACCAGGATCCTTGGGTCACCCTAAAGGAGTCATACTTCCAACAGTGGACCACGAAGCCTAACAATCTTTTAGATTTTACATTAATAAGTTGCAACAAACAAACATGACACATTAGGATCAGTTTTTTTTTCATTTAATTCTCAAAGAGTTAGCTTTTTGTATGAAATCTTCAATTGACCTCTCACACAAGTCATTGGCCCAATATCCATCAACCTTAAAATGTGACCCTATGATCACAGCATTCGCTTTGTTAAAGTAATCGCTTAGATTGTCCTTAGTCACTCCCGAGCCAATTATAAGCGGAACAGTCACTTTTCCGTGAAGAGAGTTCAAGTCATCTGGACTAGCAGCATGTCCTGTTGACGTTCCTAATAAAGATATGCAGGCATTGCTATCATTTAATCCAATCTAAGATCATCACCTACAACCTGTAACGACAATTCCATCGGTGAGGAAGAACTCTGCTGCCTTAGCTGTCTCTAACAAATTCGTATCGGCGGTGATCGAGTGAGAACTATGCTTTTTCTTCAAATCCGTAAAAACTAGGACCGAATCAGCATCGATTAGACGACGATATCGTAAAATATTGCCAGCGCACGCATCTGTATAGCCTTCATCTGCTATATGGCCGAAAACATAACCCTCTGCTCGGATGTATTGCAAGTCACAGGCTTTTGCAATAGCTATTGCTTGTTTATTACCGCAAGCGAGAACCTAATAAACATTTTTAACCACATTGCCTTAATCTCGGTAAGTTAAAGACTTGCCTGAATGCCGCACGGCAGTTTGTTTGGGAGAATCCTTCGAATTTCTGCAGCAATTCGTGTCATGCAGGCCACAGTTTCCGGCTCTAAATGCCTCTCCTGTACGTAGGGTACATCGTGCATATTTTCAATTAACACCGAGTCCTTAAATAGAGAAACATTTTAAGATCGACTACTACAAAAAAAAGACTAAGAATGTACCAGTTTATGCTTTGTGTATATATTCGCTTCATGTTTTGCTTTATCCACAATTTCATTGAAATTGCCGGCATATTTCGGTGTACCTTAGAATGTTACACTATTGTTAAATCAGCGTCTATTTTCGATTAAAATTCATACCTGGCAATGCTTCAAGGTGAATCATACCGATCACGTTACACTTGGGCTGCTTAAAAATAGTCAAAAAACGTTTCATCACTAAAGTGGATATGTAAGGTATTTGCTCAATGGAAACAGAAATTAAATGAAGTTTCAACGCACATGTTGGTAATCAGCTGTTGACAGGAAATGTCAAAAAATACTGTACAACTTTCAAGTCTATTTTTATTCAAAAAAAAAAAATCATGAAAAACCTTGGTGCTAAACTGTTTCAGAGTCTAAAATACCATATCGCCTTGAGAATGGCTGTTACAACCTAAATATCATTTAATAGGTTCACGGGCAAAATGACGTATGCCAAAAGTATTATGAATAACTCTTATGTTTATCTGATCGCAACACAAAGCATTCTTGTTGTCACAACAATATTGTGGACCACAGAAATTTGCATTTACAACACTCTGACGAAAGTCGTCTACATTTTCCAAAAAGGAAACCAAAACACAAAGCACTACTGGGAGTTCGACTTATGTTAGGGTCTAGAACATCTCACTTCTGTATTCTATGCTTTGATTTTCTTTTTATAAAACAATGATGGTATACCGGCAATGCTGTCTGGCAGAATGAACCGTACAACTTCGATAACCAACAGTTCCGTTCACCTGAGGTGGATGAAGTTGGAATAGCATCTAAACTTAAGCCCAACAAAGTTTAAAGAGCTGACGGTCTATCTGTCGAGCTGTTTAAAGCAGGTGCACATGATTTGATAAGGAGCGTGCACCAACTCATTTGCAGGATACATATGTATTTATGTTCGGTACAAAGTATGTCTGTACCGAAAAAAAAAAACTGTCAGCCATTTTACAATTCACTTGACAAGATTTCAGGGAAAAAAATGCAGGTGCTTCAATAAGGGCTCTTCTATTTGCTCTCTGCAGCTGATGATAAATCGTTTAGCCGAATATTGCAGCTTATGGAGCCTCGTAGTGAACCTGGAGAAATCAAAGGTGATGATTTTTAAAACCGGTGGAAGAAGGAACTGTAGAAATAAAGAAACATTTTTGCTTTGCGTATAAAAACATTGCTCATAGTAGTGAATACAAAGTGTTAGAAGCAGTGGAAGAGCCCATTCTATTTTATGCAGCGCAAGTTTGGGGAAGTAAAAGGTATGTAATTGAGAAACTGCTGATATATTACATCAAACGAACCATCCATCTTCCTCCCAGTGCTCCGAACTACTTGGCTATGGCTATCTCCACTGCTTATCAAAACCCTGAAATTAAAAATTGGCTACGTTCAGAAGGTTCTTAACATGGATAACCATCGTCTACCTAAAAAAAGTTGCGCTCAGGACAATCGGAAACGGATCTAGCTGGTACAGGGACTGGATAGAATTGGCACAAAGTTGTGGAATGGATCTAAATCTTAATCTGGAGGCACATCAAAATTGGAAGCCAATTCTCAAGAAACTCCTTCTAAAGCTGGATTTGCAATAGAGATAAATGCTGTACAGAAGCGGCGGAATCAACACATAGAAGAGTTTATAGCCGACTAAGCTACAACCTAGACTGTAATTATTTTCGGGATGGGTACAGAACAGAAGTGATTTCGAAGATGGTGAAGCTTCGAGGGGAATTGATCCAATTAAATTTTATTCCTCATAGGAGTGAACTATCCGTCCTTTGTTTTATGTATGTGCAATAAAGCTGAGAGGGAGGATGGTTTCCATTTTATGTGGAGGTGCCCAACCCAGCGAGAAACAAGGTGATTTTCTATCTGAGAAGCTAGTAATCGACCATACTAATGTTCCCAAATTACACGAGTACTGCAAAACTGCACTAAACTATCGAAACAGGATAATTACCGAGATTAAATCATTTTTAAACTATTCCTAAATACGGTTTTAATTAGCCAACCGAACCTAACCTTATCACAAAGGACCTTTACTGGTCTTAAGTGTGTCTGCACTCCCGTGCGGACAGTCAACCTAACCTAAACTATTTCTTTCTATGACCCCATATTTTAGCTTGTAAATGAACTAGAGACAAATTATATTGATGTCAATCGGCAGACGGCAATGCCATGCTTTAATTGATTTTGTAATTAAATAATTAAAGTAATAATAAAAATCTTTTAATCCAAAATCTAAATTCGAAAAGGGAAGAGGCCGCCGAAGAAATTTGTCCAATTTGAAAAAGGAGTTACGAGGCCGGAGATATGCAGATGAGAACAAGAGATAAATGAAATGTTTATCTTTTAAGTGCATCTCTTCATTCACTTAACGCCCTAGGCCGGGAACTTTTCAGTCGCCCCTCGTATGTGAGAGCAGCTAAAACAAACAAGAAATTAAAAGAAAAAAACATTATTTTCTTTTATTTCACTGTAATTCATTTTATTTTCAGTTGTTCACTATTTTCATTTTTATTATTTTTTTTTTGCATTTTTGTTGTCACTCATCAATAAGTTTTGTTATGTTGTTTTTTTTTATAATTTTTTCTTTTTGTATATTTCATTTAAATTAAACATTAAACTTACTACTTAACTGAATTACTTGTTCGTAACTTATATTCTAGTTTAGATAATAATACATTAATTTGTTTTTTTCATGTGAATCCACTACTACAAAATTTAATTCTCTTTTAATAGGTTTTATTTTTTTTTTTTGTTATTTTTTTTTTTTAAATTAAAAACAATGTGCAGTAAAATTTCTTGATAAAGAAATTACTATTTATTATTTTATGTCACAGAAAGAAGCACTTTGTTTTAATTTTTTGTTATAAACGAACAGCTCGATGCTATGATAATTAAAGTTTTTATTATTTTTTTGTTTTTTGTTTTTATTGAAAATTTAAAAATGGTGGCCTATTTATATTCTTGTTAGAGACACCCAAACGGCAGTTTGTCTTTAATTTTAATAAAATTTCTTTTTTCTAATTAAAAGTAATGTTGTAATGAACGATTTATTTTTTTCTGAACACATGAGTTTTTTTTTTAGTTTTTTTTTGATTTAAATATATTTTTTTTTAATATTTTTAATGTATGATTGAAGACGTTTCCGATTTCTTTTTGTTTCTCAATAATATACATATGTAACAAAACTTTAAATTTTAAAACTTCATATTTTTATTGCAATTTAATTCTAAATCTTAAAATAAAAAACCTTTGAAAACAAAATAAAAATAGTAAGGTTTTGTTTTAACCTATTGTAATGCCATTTGTTTAATGATTTACTTGTTTAATCAGATTTTCAGGACAATGTTAAATGTGCTACGAAGTTGTATGTATTTTTTTTTACAAATTTGCACCAAAAATATATGTTTTTTTTCTTTAATTCTAGGGCAATGTAAAGAATTGTGTTTTTTCCAAGATATTTAATATATTTTTTTAAAATTTTTTTTTTTTCGTTCTAAAATGTATTTAAAAAATATTGCTCCTCTGTATTCTTTCTTTTAGTATTATGTTATGTTAGAATTTTTTTCTTCTGAAAATCTTACATATGTGTACAATTTTTTATAATTGTTTACCCTTACGATTAGTCCCATGTAAAAAAAGGTTTTTTTGCCAAACCTGTTTTGTTTTTTTTAGGTTTTTTTTTTTACTTATATGCACACACAACACTTCCTGATCGTCCTTAAGCACACTGTACAGATTATTTTATTGTATATTCTATTTAGAAATTTACTTTTATTTTATAGAGAGAACAAATATTTAGTTTTAGATATTTTTTTGTTCATTAAAACACTCATACGCTTTCATGGTTTTTGTTAAATTATTATTTCTCTCGTACTTTCTCGCGCAACAGTATCACAATGATTTTTTTGTTGTAAATTTTCTTTTAATTAAATATACTATATAGTTGTTTATTTTAATAGTTTTTTTTTTAGAGTGAAATGTGACTATGGGCATTGGGGGAGGGAAAGGTTGTGTGAATATAATTGTTACTATTTGTTTATTTGTGGGGCAATTAACATTAATATACATACATAGATTTGTTGTGTATTTAAATCGAAAATTTTCATTTAAATAAATAGTTTTTTTTTTTAATTTTTTTTTCCATAGTATATGTATATTTTTTTGTGAGGGTTTTTATTATTTTTTTTTAGCTCTACTTTATCTATACATTTAAATGTAATTTGATTCTTAAATTAAGTGAAAATTTCAAGGTTTCATTTTATTATTTTTTTGTTATATTTTGTTCTTTTTTTTATTTGATTTTTTTGTGTGGGGTGCGTATTCTCTCACTTTTTCTGCTGTGTTGTCGCATGTTTTGGAGCATCGATTGTTGCATAATGAGGACAACAAGTATTTACAAATGTTTTAATCATTTAGCATTTGCGGTTATTGTTGGCACCGCTAATGATCTTGCAGTGTTGCATGTCGGAGCGGCGTTGGCGATTGCCCTTGCTGTTGAATTCGCGAACCTTATTTGCCCGTTTAATAGCTCCGCGGCAAATAGTTTGACGCTCCTTCTTGTCATGGATCTGAAAAGATTGATTTGATTGATTGTTAAGATTTCGTTCATTTAAATGTACACATCTGAAGAGTATAAGAAAAATTTTATTATTTATTCTTATTTTAAGTAGCCAGCCATATATTCAATAATTCCGTAGTTGAGTGCATATGTCGCTTGCAGGTCTGTTTATAGCGGTTGAATGATACATATATTTGATTGCGATGATCTCACAAAAAATAAGTTGTTATACAAATATTGGGGTTTTTTGTTAGCTATAGTTTCGAAAAGTAATGTAAGTGGTCGGTAGTATAAATACGTACATACGGTGCATCCTGAGATGGTCCTATTAGAAGAAGGTCTACCATTGTTAGATCCACTTCCGATTCAAGGAAATTGGACTCGAGGAGGTGCTCTAAATAGAGCATCTTATCGACTAGCGTTCCAAGTCGGGAGAACACAATAGATCTACACATGTCGCAGTGCGCCTGCATCTCTATAACCAATCTAATCAATATAGTCTAAGATGGTCCTTATCATATACTGATATGTGATGTCTACGCTTCAGATTTTAAATGTATTTATCATTTCGCACGGCTGGTGTGAAAAAAATTAACAGCCACATAACACTATGGAAATTATCTTTCATGAAGAAGTTGAACTTTTTTTGGTGTAACTAGTTCTGTGGTTCTCAAGGCTCTTTTCTCTATTTTTCTTTCAAGCTCCGTCCATCCTGCACCAAAACGCTTTATCAAATTTTTTTCTTCCATGGCAGAACAACAATGGAAGTTATAAAAGCAGAAAGGCATCATGGGTATAACAGCACAACCGAAAAAGCGATGGATATGTGTACAAATTGATTCCCAATGTTGAAGAATGGATTAGTAGAACGCAGGAGGATGTAAACTATGACCTAACACAATTTATATCGAGGTATATTAAGGAAGTATGGTCTAAGACGGTGGTACCGAACTGGATGTGAAAAGCAGAGTCCGTAAAGCAATCGCTGTGTTCGGTATGCTGTCTGGAAAATCAATGTTTTTCGAGCACAAAAATCAAGCTGAAACTGTTCCGATCAAACGTGAAAACAGTGCTACTGGCTATTGAAAACATTGAACATTTCACAAGTAATCGAAATAGAACTACATAAGTATGTGTTACGAAGGTAATAATGTATAAACTGTATTTACCTTCTGTGTAGTGCGGGCCAGGTACTCCATTTTGCTCTGAGTGCTACCCAAGCGTTCAACACGATTGCTTGCGGCGCGATGTGGGGCAGGTTGATTCTTAAATTATAAAAACCATTCCAAATTTAATACATCTTCACTTCTTTTTTTGCTTAAAGTACAACTTACTCGAACTATTGGCTGTTCAACGACAGCCCTCGTTCCATTTTGAGATTCCTCCACCCCGAGATCAAGATTAACAAAACTTTCGGCAGCTTCTTGGGCTGACCTAATACTATGGTACACTGACATACTGTTTAAAAGAAACCGAATCAAAACATAATTAGTAGCTTAGAATATTAAAGATATTATTTAAAAAATTAAAAACTTCGCAGCAGCATTGAATCTAAACAAACCTTGGATGTTCTATCAGTAAATTCTCAAACGGAGATGTCTCCATATTTACAGGTCCTGTAGAAGTAAAACATGGTGGCGGTGTCAGGAACCATGATTCTTCCATAGAAATAGTCGCAGGTAAATTATTGAAGTTATTACCGCCAATAATATCGGCGGTCGATGGCACGGCATAAAGAGATTGTGTAATGCCGCCATCGTCGTAACGAAGTGCTAATGCCCGCTGATGATATGCTGAAAGGGAATGATGATAGCTATTACGTGGTCTTTGCTGAAAGATTGGACTACGTTTGATCTCAACAAATGGCAGCTCCTCTTCGGAGTCGGTGCGAGGGAGACTATCCTCCTCGTCTAAACATTTGAAAAAGATCCTAGTAAGCTACTTCAACTTTTTATTAAATAATACTTTTGTGATAACTTACCGTCCTCCCTGTTGACCAATAGCCAGTCGTCGTCCAATTCTTCGTCGTTACCGACGTCGTCGTTGTTATCGATTGTGGTCAGATGCTTTAAATGATCGTCAATCGATCTATTACTTACGTTTTGGTAATTATTGTCTATACGTCCAATTGCAGTAGCTTCGATGGTGTTAGTTAAATTGTTCTCTTGGTTTTCCTCTATTCTATTGGTACTTTCAGGATTAGTAGGCGTATTAGTGTTTGATCCAAATAGAAGATTTGCAAGACTACTAAACATTATACGGTGAAAGGTTGCCGGTTTTCGGTATATAAGGATGTCCTTGGTAGATATCCTTTTTATTTTTAGTGCTTGAACGTTTTTTATTTAATTTTTTTTTTGCAGCTGAGATTTATAGTCGCTCCCAAACAGAATTTATAATTGTTGCAGCAAACTGATGATCACAGTCAATTTTGGAGTTCCTTTTAATTCTTTTTAATTTACTTTGTCTTTGGTTCTTTTGAAAGGATTTTGTTTTGTTGTCCTTTTTTTCCTTTTAATGAGATCAGTTTATGTTAAGGTTCCTTCTTCAATTATTTCTTGGAGTTTATCTTTCAAAATAACGTAATTTAATTTTTTTTTTTGTAATATTATCTCAGTCTTGTGAAAAATTTGTAGCTTTTGTTACTTTTATGTGTTAGTTTATATACATTGAAGGGTTTTTGAATTTTATCTGAAATGAAAAGATAAAGGAAAAGAACTTTTAAATTTTAGCCATGTATGTAAATTGAAATTGACTTTAAAATAGTGATTAGTGATTAGTTTTAAACATTTTTTGAGGGTGTATTTTGTAGATGCATAGATAAAAGTTCAAAGTATGAGGATCATGATGCAAAAACATCGTGAATCCTTACAGGATTTGCATATTTGTTGATTTGGAAAAAGTATTTGACAGACAACCAAGAGATCTGATATGGGTGGCGTTTAGATATCGAGGAGTTGCAGAACCCTACTTACAGATGATCATAAACATGTATGACGGAGCAAAGACAAAATTAAGACGTCCAGCCGGAGTCACCAAAAAGTTCCCAATTAAAGTAGGTGTGCACCAGGCAAGCGTCTTAAGTCCTTTCCTATTTATTGCAATCATAGATTACCTGATTTAAGGCAAAGTGGTGGACCCCAAAATGCATCAGTTATTCTTCGCTGACGATGGTGCCTTCATAATCGAGGATCAAACGTTCCTGCAACGAACACTTGATGTATGGGTGAATGTTTTGGAGGGAAATAGGTATCGTATTGGTCCAAAAAAGACAGAGTACATGTACTGCCCACTAAGTGATTCACAGGGATCTATGATCAATAGCGAAGCAGCCATTGATGACAACATCAATCATCGCCTAAGCGTAGGATGGATGAAGTGGCAAGAAAACTTTGCTATCTTCTGTGACTGAAAAATTTCCTCTAAGCTGAAAGGAAAGCCTAACACCGCAGTTGTTCGTCCGGTGCTCACATACAATGCACAAAAAATATGAGGGCAAATTAACGGCAGCTGAGATGAAGATGCTTCGCATGACAGCAGGTACTCCTGCTTGACCGAATTGAAAGTTCAAAGATCCGAGGAAGACTTCATGTCAAAGAACCCATCTATTCGTAAAAGTTCGAAAAGAAAAAAAATTGAGTGCGGGAACTATATAAAAATCTCAGTTAAACACACTTGGTGACAACTGACACCGAGAAGCCTTGCGTAGTACGGATATTTTTTAAATGTTTTTAGTTTGACTGAAATGTGGGCTCTTGCTGTGTCTCTACTTCAGTGGGACCAACCTTTATTGGGATATACCTACTTTTGGGATAAGTGAACCTCATCAAGGACCACTATAAAACAATCAACTGTCAAAAGAGACTCAATGTACATTTCGGCTACATTCATTATTCATTCATCGATAGCAAGTGTGCTCAAAGTAAACTACGCAAACACCTTTAAAGCTAACCCTAGCAAACTTCCGCTTATATCATTCTACACTTTACTAAGTCTACCGCTAACTATTTACACAAATAATATTGGTAATAAAATGGAACCTTGTCGTAAGCCACACACTTAAAGTAAATAGCATCGTTTGCTCTAACCAACCACCGTTTCTGTAGTATCATGTTAAACATCGTAACCTTTAGTTTTTATAAATTCAGCATCATAAAAACCAAACCTCCAAGTCTGTCCAATAAACAAACTCCAACCGCAGCATCGTCGGGCAACCTTCCTGCGATCAATTCATCTTTATTGGCTCTATTCAGCCGCAAATTTAGTTGAGCTTATTGCGTGATAATACGAGTAACAGTGCATAATGCTGCCGTATCATCTATCCTCATCAGCATAACTACTAAAGTTACATAAAAATCTAAAATCAAGTGCACTTGTAGTAATAAATAGAAAAAAAAAACTAGTTGCCACCAATAACCCACAAACGAGAGCGACTCACAGCTGCCGGCTATTCCGCTAACTAGACAGCCCCATATACGATCGCATGCGAGCAGGAGAATTGCGTTTCAAGCGATTGCTTGATCTACGGAATTGAAATGAGTTAATTCTCCTCACCATTATGGCAGTGGGCTTGGAATATACATACATAGAAATATTTTTTTTTCTTTACATTTATTTATAGTTTTATTATTTTATAGTTACATTGCAATCATACTGTTGCACGGTGATGCGAATACTAATGTAGGGTTCCACAGAACTGCATGCGATCCGTTGTTAAATGCCAACAAATAAATTCTAATTTTGTTTGCCAATTTGGCAGAGATGCAGAATATTACTGTTAAGACATATTTTGAGGTAGAAAAATTAACAAAAAGTCTTAAAGCAAAATAGTTTAGTGGCCCGTATCGAAGGCTAAAGGTGCGCGTGTCTTTGGCAGAGGCTCCACATCATTTGAGATGGAATAAATTTATTTTTGTTTATTTGTAAATCAGCTGCAAGTGAAAAATATTTGTAACTTTGTTTTTTTTTTTTCTTTGTTTGGCACGAATTTAGATTTAATTTTTTTTAAAATGCTGACAAAGATGATCGTATAAAATGTGTTTCAAATAAATTAGCGAGATTAATGTTTTGTTGATGGATAGTAATTTAATTAAATTGAAGTGGCATGATAAACTGGTTAGTATATTCTTGGAAGCATGACAAATCAGAACCTGATTTTAGATTTGGTAGTTCATGTCAATTTTGACCTAATTTGGGTCGGGTGGAACAAATAGGGAAGTTGTAAGAAAAAAATATCTCGGTGTTACCGGCTTAAGGTCATAACAACTAAGAGTTTTCAAGGGTTTTCAAATCGTGTTTGTTGAGAATCTGTTAATGGTTTTCGATCAAATTTGGTTCGCTCACTTTTACGTTCGAAAACAGTCCAAATCGGGTGTAGGAGCGGTAATATATATATGACGTAGAGTTTCAAACATGTTTGAAATATTTTAAATCTAACTCAAGAACGACTTCACCGATTTGGATAGCGTAAATAAAATCGAATGAATGCGAAGAAAAATATGGCGACTTTTTTTTACATATTCCAATTCTGTTCAAAAGTTTTCTATAGTTTTCGAGTCACTACACATCGCAACCTTTTTTAGGACTTCGGCTTAACGATGAAGTCGAAACCATGGCGTAAGAAGGTTCTAAAATTATTTACTCACTCTCGAGGATGTGTGACAGTCTAAAAACTGGGTGATTTGGACCGTGGTTGGCCAGTATCCGCTTTCTTATGTGAATGAATGCGAGGAATTCTAAGAAAATATGAATAAATGTTTCGTCACTTTGAAGACATTAGTTCCCATTTTGGATCTAATAAAATTTTTAGTCTGCCGATATGCATTTTTAGGAGGCATTAACCCCTGACAATACCGATTAGAGTTTCTGCTTATAATCCCGAAAGAAACACATTTCTTTCGTAAGAACCAGGTAAGATTAATCCTTGTGTACATCTGGCCTGGGATCTCAACCAAATGATTTTTTTTTGAAGATACTTCAATTCACTTCACAGAAAGGTCGGTCAATTACCAGTGAAGGGTCAAGTAGCGGCACCAGTTTTGGGTAGTATTTCAGCCATCTAATTTCATTTAAATCCTTTGTAATCTGTGACCCAGTTCAGAATGGCTAAATTTAGCTTTGCTTAGCTCAGAGAGCAAGGAGAGAGTTCCTAAAATTTTATCATGCCTGATCTACTTAAGGGCTTTTAAAGCTGCTTGGCTATCCGTCGCTCTTCTGCAACAAGTTGAGCAGAGTTAGGTGACTCTTTTGATAGAGGCGGGAGCCAATGTTACGAGGGTGGAAAAGTCTATGAAGACTTATCGTGGTGTTCACTTGATTGTGAATCTGAAGGTACTAATGCAGCAATGCAATGGGCTTGAAATGCACAATAGATTGCGGTGCTTTTGGAAGGGTTACCATTGAAAATCGATGCCCTGATAATGATTTGAGAGTAGATCGCACATAACTGGTTATACATACATACATGCTTCGGTTCTTCTTCGGTTGTTCTTTTGCGACAAACCACTGCAGAGTAGGTTAAGGTCGGTCTGACGAGCAGTGTATACAATTAAAGCATAATTTTAGGATAACGTTACCAGTTCCTACCGCAGACTTGTCAGCAGATTTAGAGAGATCATTCCACTCGGTTCCAGGAGAAACTCAGGATTACCCAAAGTTATTTGGCTGTTTGCGAGAATTGTATTCTTTCGCCAAAGGGTGAAGGAGGAGATCAAGTTTTGTACTGCATCCACACCTACCATGCATGGATGTACACACGTGCTACGTGTTGACAATGAACGAGAAAAGTCTAACATCCACAGATTTGATTTAATTTAAGATGATCTTCATGATCCGACTTGTCATACACACTATCGATGAACGTGGTTAAATTACTAACACGTACCGCGAAGATGTGTATGCAGTGTAGGCACAAACTAAAAGATTTAAAAGTTCCAAGACGACGAGGGGCAGATACCGCGTTTAATCCATACCTAAATATCAAAACTGAACGCTATTTTTTTCAAAATTAGGATTCGTATATTTCAATCTTATTCAGATGCCAGTCAATGCCAACACTGCCGTGCTAATGGTATCTATGTATGTAGGCATCGTTTTTAATTCTCAAAAACTTACGACTTTTGATTGTAAAATCAAGCAACCTATATACGGTGTGTCCGCCGGGAAGGTATACTACTTTGATTGTTTATAATTTTTGATTAAATGAAAGAGAATGGATCTTATATTGATAAATGTTTTATTTAATGTCGGCAATTATGTATGGATTACAATATCAGGTAAATGTCCGCCTCTGCTAGTCCCACAAATGCGAGCCCTTTTGAGCACATTTTTCATTACATTCTCACACATTTCACGCGGTATTTCATTAATTTCATCACGAATATTTTGTTTGAGTTGCTCAAGCGTTTCTGGTTTGTTTGCATAAACCTTGCTTTTCAGATATCCCCACAAAAAGAAGTCAGGAGGAGTCAAATCAGGCGACCGTGGAGGCCAATCAACATCACCATTTTTTGAAATAACTTGTTGTGGAAAGAGGTCTCGCAGTAATTCCATTGTAATCCTGGCTGTATGCGATGTGGCACCGTCTTGTTGATACCACATGTTAATCAAGCCCAAAGCATGCATCTTAAATGGAAATAAATGCAAATCCTTGTGCAAAATTGTGGCCAAAGTTGTTCTTTGAAAACCAAGCTCCTGAGCACGGCGTCGAATTGAGGTTGATGGATTGTTTTGAACACTTCCTTGAACAGCAGTAATGTTTTCAGCCGATCTTGCAGTACGTTGTGGCCCATGCTTGGGCCTATCACCTACAGACCCTCTTTCTTCGAAATCATTCACTACACGATAAATAGTGCGTTTTGTTGGCACGTTGTTTCTCCCAAAAATTTCACGTAACTTTCTCATCGTCACAGTAATCGATGATTGATTTTGATAAAATGTTTTAACGATTAAAACACGTTGGTTTATCGAATATTTTTCCATAATAAATTTGCCACGTGTCTACTTCACGACTGCCAAATATGAACTGTCAAGACTAATGTTTACCAAAATGGCGGCAAAACAAAGTAGTATACGTTCCCGGCGGACACCCTGTATGTACATATATAACTACATATGTGTATGAAAAATCAGATTGGTCCACAATAAAATACGTCAAAATCGTTATTTTTTGTTTACTTTTGATTTCTCAACTTTCAATCGATTTATTCAAAGCTTTTCCTTTCAAAAAACGCGTCCTTTCAAGTCCACCCTATTACACAATAATCATACAAAACAAGAAAAACAAAACAAAATTCTTCTTCGTTTTTCTTTTAAATTTAAATACCACCACAAAACACTTGTTAAACGAATTAAAATTTGTTTATTATTTTTAAACGCACAATTCAATTCCGATACACTGCTTGTACTATAATTATCCTCCTTAAATTATGGTGCGTTTGCCTTTTCTCTTTTCGATTGCAACTGAATGAGTTAATGCAAAAGAAAGCGAAACAAACCAATTTAAATAACAATTTGCGCAATAACAACAGAAAAACAAAAAACAATGAAAATATCTTAGAGCGCAATATATAGTACATACTATGTATGTGGGTCAAGTGTAACAGGAGTATAATGAAGATACGAGTCTATCTCAGTCGAAGAAAAAACATTGTACGTATGTACAAACGCTATGACTACCCTTGGCTAACAAAGGCCTTTATTGTAATAATTTTGAAGTTTTTCATCAAGAAAAATACCGCTCGCCACCAACAGAGAGCGATTTATTAGAACAAAGAACTAAATTCTTTCGACAAATGGGGAAAAGCTGAAGAATTTCATTTTAATAGAGGCGGCAATTTGATCATCATCATTCGCGCTGCGCCATAGTTGCGATCATAAAAAAAATGTCTTTGTTTTGTTTGCATTCTGTTTGTTGGGGATACACAAACGGGCCCGGTACCATCTACAAGAGAACGATCTTGCAAGCACAGACTTTGAAAGCGTTCCAGTTACAAAATACACTACATGATTCTATCCCAGTTCTTACATTTAAACAATTGCGCAAATATGTAAGTACATCAACGCAGATATAAACACATGGGAGAGACTTTGTTTTCATTTTAATTTGTACGATGCTTTTGTTTACACAGATAAGATTGGTGAAAGAATGCGCACACAAATGGTTGGATAATTAATTGCAGTGCCACATGGTTGGCATAAAGGACCGCATGTGTTTGTTGTGAGAAAAAAATTAGAGGATATAAGTAGCAACTCTTAAGTGAAATGGATAGATGCCAACAAGTTGTTTAATTTAATCGACTTCTATGGTAGTCTATCTATAGTATAACAGGAAACGTATTCAAGACAAAAAAGAAACCTTCAGCGTATAGCCACTGCCTTAAAAATATGTATGCTTGACTGCTATTAATTGGTGGTAATAATAAGAGAAAGTTAATCCTTAGCTCAAGCACATTGACTTGGGTTAATGAGTTTGTGTGGGTTTACAGGCATCTATTCTCTACTAAAAAGAGAACCCCACAGGCGGACCAGTAGGGATGCAGTAAAGTGGGAGAGTTATGATCCTTATAATCCTGATCATAACTTCGCCGAACAAAAGAAAGGAAGATCTCTTTTAAAAGATACTACACTCTTTAGAGTACAAATCCAAGGAACTGAAGTCTGGACTTTGTGAGCGGAGTCTTGTAAAATGCATTGGCTGTTTGAAAACAATGTTTGATTAAGGCTCACTAAACTAGTATTTGTTTGGAAAACTGCTGCTGCCGTCATAGCTTAACCCCACCAAACCATCACATATGCGCAATCGATAGTCTTGCTCGAATCTTGAAATAAGTTCTGACGATTCTTCAGATGACTCGTAGTACAACATTTTCGAGCACCGGCGATGTTAAGCTTTGGATTTTACCTTGTGTTTCTGCTTTAATTGTTTGATAATAATATGGATTTCTGTGATATTTTCATTTCTCGCGACAAGATTATTCTGCTTAATTTCGCTGCGATTTTGGGAGAGTTGTGGATTGGAAATCCTTGATTACCTGTGGAGTTCTGACAATGCAAGGATGATGTCCAGTCCAGAGTGTTTTCACACAATTTAACTGATTTCAAGAGATCACATGGTCAAGCAAATTTAACCCCCTTGTGAAGGCCAGTTATGATAACACGACCGCTTCCCTGCAAATAACTTACTTACGTGATACTTTAGTATATGTAAATGTCACTCTTTGACTAACTGTCAATAGAGAATGAATGTGTTCATTATTAATTTTGCAATGGACGCGTTTAACCGTGTACTACTTATATTTAAATAACTCACTGCAGCAGAATGACTGAAAGTACAAACATAAATATGTATGAATGTACTTATGTACTTAAGTTGTATACATACATATGTATAATAGTTTCTTATTACGGGCGAAATCCGAGTACACAGTCGATCAAGAACTGAAAACAATCTTTTCGCGGAAGAAGTCAAAAAACGCATAAATTTCGGTACGGTTAAACTCGAAATCATTACAAAAGCAAACAAAAAATCTCAGTAATCTGTTCCACCTAATTTAGAACATCAACTGTGAGTTCAACAATGAAAGCTGATGGTCATCAATCATATCTTCATTTGGATTGCGTCGTAAACACACATCTTAACAGAGTTCTATGAACGCATTAAAATCATTTCCATACCACTTTTCTAAAAAAAAAAAATTCTCCACCATCGTTTCGAGTGTATAAAAGCATTCAAAAACGGTTTCATTCCTTCTCCCCTTCTGTCTAACTAGTGATTTACATCTTTCTCCTGGTAAAAGCCTATACAAAACCTACATAAGCACAGTAAAGTGTGATTCTTTGTTCTGCGATGGTGGACTTGATATTCCACGTCACGTCAGTGCATAAACTAACGAATATTTAGGTTACGCACGCGTGACGAAACACACAATAAAGGAAGTACGAGTATTGTTCATATCGTTTGTAAATTTTTTATTTTTTTTTTAAATGAGGGGAGAATCAACAAATAAAATTAAATATAGCTACGTTACGAGACATAGAGGCAGATAGAGGGTAAGAATGCAAAGAAAGAACATTTGATTGACACCAAACACAGAGCGCACAGCATAGTACAAAACATTACGCTCTACTTGCAATTTCAATTTAAAAATTAAATACTGGTCATCGGAAGGCGAAAAAAGGGGAGAAATCGTTGAGGGAGCCATAATGATGGCTCGTAGCTGACGGAGCGATCGGAGGATGGGTCATGGAATCAATTGCAACATATCGCCGAAGCGCATCATGGGTGAAAGTTTTCCATACTTAAGTGAAACGAAACAATTGTGTGGAATCGTAATTACACGGTTCGGCTCTTGTATGAGGACTATATTCTCTTGAGGAGGACCTCATCTAGTTACATTGCAATTTGATTGCAAACTAATGGGAATTAAGGTATTTTCAATTATAGCTTTTTAATTGAATTTGAGAAAGTGATAATTTAATGGATTGAACGAGCGAATTGGTTGGATCTTGGTATTGGCTTCCAGATAATGTACATTTGTATGTACATGGCAATAGTTTGCAAAGATTCGTTGTGGATTTAAAGACTTAATTCTGTTGGTTAGTAATACCATGTTACATGTTGTACACTGTGGATCCAGAGGTACTTGTGAGTTTCTTTAAAGTTGCCCATTCCATAGGAAGATATCATCAATTTATTGGTTTCAAATTTTTGATGTCAAAAGTACATATATCATACTATGTTCCCGGGACACTTACCTTTGGGTGTCAAGAAGTGAAGCTTTGCATATCCGCAGACATATAAGTATATTGAGAGAAATATAAGAAATCAGACCAACTTGTCGGGTCCCTTTTCGTTTCTCTTTTGTGTCGATGTAAATAACCTCGTACTTAATACATTTTTATTGATTGAAAACACCACCCCCAAGTCTAATATAATAAAAATCCCCTTCAAAAATAATAATAACTAAAGCAAAAAAAATTAAAAGATTCATCTACAAGTAGCATCCACTTCATCCCAACCCAACTCAATGTGTGATGCTTCCAAGGAGAATACAAAATTAGAAAAAGAAATTGATTCGCATCATGTTTTATTTACGTCGTTTACATTATAATTTTCTGCACACAAAAGAAAAACAATAAGAAAAAGAGGTCTAAATTTCAAAAAAGCATAGGAAATCAAAAGATTCCATGAAAACACCCCGCTCCTTGCGCGTCAAGAGTAAACACGAGTATCTTATCGATTGCTTAAAATTTTCCCCTCATTTCCTTCGTAATCGAAGCGGATAATCATTTAAACACATGAACTCTTCTCCGCTTAAGATAATCTCTAAAAAAAAAAATTAAAATAAATAAATAAACAATCTAAGCACAGAATAAAAAAAAAATGGTTCAATGCAACATTGAAAGTCATTGAACTAGATTTCGTTGTTGTTTGTTTTGTTTACTTCGTCGCCATCATACATAGCCAGCATGCTGCATGTAGTATTCCTTCCTGGGAGCTCCACAACGAATAAACGAGGAAATTTCATGAAATATCCATGAGATACTTTAGTTCTATCTTAAATAGAATCTCGTTAAAATAATGGCACAACAGAAGCACACTGGCAAAGAAAATTTCGCACAAATCAGGTTGTTGCTGCAGCAGTAAAGTAGGAATACATACACTAGTACTGGTGTGAGAGTGGTACCCTGAGGTACCTCTGCAAATGGGAAAACCTCATGTGGTTATTGTTCTGGGACATGACTATTCTTGTTTATACCGCTCGAGTTAGTACATCTTTGTAATGTGTCCCACATATAGTAAGGGTCAATCTTAAGCTTGACTATTAGGCCAACGTTTTATTCGATAAATTCAAGCTCAATTTGCGAGTTTCTTTTCCTTCAACCGTTAGCTAAATTGGATATGTCAGTGTGGATCTTTGCCTTTTGTTAAAAAGTTAGACCTCTCTCTCTCTCTCCTTCTTTTATTCGTATGTGTGTGAGTAATTTATTGGTGGTTTTCCAACGTTTGCTTTGTTTCGAACAGTAAATTACATTTAATCGAACCGCGCGAACTTGGGGGAAAATGGGGAAAAATAATAAAAACAAAAAAATACTCCAGAGACAGTGGGACACGTGTATGTCACACTTTCTCGACGATACCATCGATTGTGGGCGAATCGAACATCGCGTGATTTGGTAGAAGTTCATGCATAATTAAGGTGTAACGAGGTTATTGGCAATATAGCACCGTATAATTGCTACATAACCTGTAACTTATTCGAGGGCCATAAAATGAAAACCTGTAACATTCAGAAAGTATGTAAATATGGTGCGGTGGTTATGGACCGTAGACACATAAGGCGTTGGACTTTTATTTAAGGCTACTCTCGCATTTGGCTTATATTATTGTTTTAGTCTGTTGAATGTTTGCGTGACAAGAATAAAATTTGTCTAACTTTAGAAATAAGTTAGCTTTCAGCTGGATTTCTTATAATCCATATGATAATTAGGGTAGAGAAAAAAGCTTTCTTTTTTTTTCTTTATTGGCTTGTTTATTCGCGGTACAAAGGTTATATTTGCTAGCTAAAGAGATTTTCAATTCATGCAAATAATTTTTTTTATTGATTTTTTCATTAGTTAAGAGACTTGACTTAAGAACCTAACAGCGCTGAATTGCTGAATAGCCTGTCATAAATATTTTACTGGCATTTTAGAAACCTGCTTTTCAAATGAATTGAATAAACAATGTCAAAAAATGCTGGTAGGTGTATGCTGCCACCATTCTCTTCATAATATATGTACTTACATTGGGTATTGACTTACATGAATATTGGCAGTCTTGCACAATTTTTCGAAGAAGCTAACGCTGGTTAGAGAACAAAGTACTACGAAGGAATGTACATAAATGAAGGAATGTAGGAACATCGTCATAAACCAATTGTATCATTGAATATTTTTATTCCACTAATTTTGACATTGGAATTTACTCGTATTGCGAACTGTTATGCCAAATATTCGCATAACTTTGACATTTAAGTCGAATGACATTTGCAGCGACTTGCAAATTGTAATACAAACTCGTCAAATTTGTCGGATGTTTTATTCAACTCGCGTCAGAGATATTCAAAAGAACTATACTTCTGTCAATGGTGTTTTGATGGGTGAATTTTGGGTATCAAATAGGAAGAGCACGTCACTTAAGTATGGGTAGATTCTTCAAAGATTCAATTATGTTCTTTCGTTTTTGTCCATTTGCGTTTCGGACATAAATTTGATGTTCCAAAGAAATTCAAAATTGTGCAGAGCTTCGGCCTAATTGACATCCCCACTTCAATGTCAGATTTTTACTATGCATTTGTTGACATAAAAGTGACAGCGCGTGTCACACACTTACACTTAGTCTTCGTATAATCATACCTCTCTCTATTCAAACCGCTAAGTCACATAACTCATGCGTTTGTTTTTTCAATACGCAGTTTCACAAGATCATTGGATATTCGTGTTTTATTTATGAATATACGTACTTTATACTAAAGCAGAAAAACCAACCCCATTATCAAAACTCAAACGAGTGTTTGTTTACATAACTGACATATGTATGTATTTGCGATAACAATCGAATGCACTCGGAATAGTAAGTCCAAGGCTAACAAAATTAATTAGCCATGTCAGCTAACACAAAAGGCCATCAAACTAAGCTAAATGTGGCCCAATAAAAGCGCACTGAGAGCACCTCCTCTTGGCCAATACAATGCTCAATTCAATGGCTGTCTCTGCCTGTCAAAAGATATTTAATCAGTCTATTTGCGTTCATGTTTTGTTATTTTTTGTATTTGTCAATTACAATTGTATTTTCTCACTATATTTGAGAACATTTTTGACAGTCATTGTCAATCGCCGAAATAAAAATTGGCTAAGAATGTTTCGGTAACGTGTTCTGGTTTTATGTTTGGCTTTACGTGTGGTATCGTTTCAACAACCATTTAAATCGCTAACGAAATAAAAATATACAAAGCACAGCCTGTATTTTGGCCTTAATTTAACTGCAAAAATGTTGGGTTGTTATTTATTTATACTTTTGCATCGAAATGGTACGATAATTTTCTGAACACCATTCTGTAAAGTGGTTGATGGGGGAACATTTAATTATTGTTAATTCAACAAGCTTAATAAATAAGTTCGAAATTTTTGAACAACGAGCATGTGCGAATAATTAAATTTATTTCGTACATTTATCGACTACAGAAGAGGTGGAACAAAGCAAATAATGCTTTTGGACTCAGTCCAGAACAGATGTTTAAAAATGAAAGCAAAATTTGACACAAGAATAATTTAATTTGAACAGTTTTATTTAGTTGAAAACATAAGTCTATATTTATCCCACTTCACCTGAATGGTTAACCATGCGATTCGTAACTCACCCTCTTGCAGGCTTCTTATACGTGTCCTGTACAAATAAACAGACTCCCTAGGGACGGTTGATTTTTTTGCATCTAACATATGTATGTAATATTTGGAGGTGGACGTATTTCTGGTATTTCTGACATACCGGGCCTGTTGTCACTGAAGAATAGTCACACGATCAATCCAGCTTCATAACCTTCTATGCGATGGTGTAATGGTGGCACACCCATTTGGAGTTGCGATCGAACTCAGTTCAAAATGCCGCTTACCTTTCTTAAAATATGTGTATTTCGGCGCTGTTATGGCCTTAAACGAAACAACCTGTTTGGCCCCTATCAGTGTGGTTTCAGACGAGGAAACTCCACAGTTGATCAAATTTTCGCACTACGGCAGGGCATTCATATAGAAAACCCAATAAGTCCAAATCATAGATACCCACCATCTTTTTATCGATTTTAAGGCCGCATATGACAGCATTTATAGAAACAAGATATACAGATCCATTTCTAGTTTTGACAACACTGTCAAACTCGTCCGATGGAAAACGTTTGCTCCTCCATCAACTTCGGTAGCGAGCTCACCGAAACCAGAGCCATTTCTAATTTTGGCATCCATCCAACAAGAAGGGACACACGACATTGACGTATTAGGCGGAACGTCACAGTTGACAGCTATAAGGTAGAAAGTGACTTTGTCTACCTTGACTCTGCTATTGATTTTGAAAACAACATCTCAGCAGAAATCAAACGAAGAATTACTCTTGCCAATCGCTGGTTCTTTGGGCTGAGAAGGCAAAGGCCCTATCCCGAACGACTAAGGAGACTCCATACAAGACCTAACTCATCCCAGTCCTGCTTAATGGTGCTGAAGTATGGACTCTGTCGAAAGCGGATGATCGGTCGTTTCGAGAGAAATGTCGTTCGTAAGATATTCGGTCCCGTTTGAGTTGACGGGCTTTGGAGATGAAGATTCAACGATTTATCTTACGAGCTTACAGCGACATCGACCTTGTAATCAAAAAACTGCGCATCAGTCGCTTGAGATGGTTAGGACATGTATGTAGAGCGAATGGACACCAATGCTCCGGCCTGCAGAGTGTTTGAAGCTAACCAGGAGGAACAACACAGTAGAGGACGACCTCGCCTAAAGGAATCTCAATCAACTTGGAGTGCGTAACTGGAGGTAGTTATCTAAGGATCGGGCTAACTAGAGAGGCTTGTTGGTTGAGCCCCAAGTTCAACCCGAACTGCGCCACATAAGTAAGTAAGAAGTGAATTTCATTATGCTGGCTTATGTAGTCTATTTAATTTATTACGACACCTCCTCCATATCAGTTTGAATCTGATTTCATTAGACCTCAGTGCCTTGATTCTTCTCATGTCATGCTGCAAAGTTATGTCGTTCACACACGTCGTTATTACAAATTCGCTCTGCATGTACAATGATGTTATGCATTCAGGTCCGAGAATCCTAAAAAAAATTAATAGAAACCACACGAAAATATGACATATCGCCATTGACAGTCAGAAAGATTAACATCTTCTAAATAAAGAGTTAATTACGCTTTTAAATGTATCTGACCAAAACGAACTGGCCATCAGATAAATATCTCATATATGCTAATGAAACCACTTAATATGCATTCATCGTCGTTGAAATTAAACCAAATAAAGTAAATAAATTATCAATGCTAATGAATCGCTCTTGATTGTCATTTTTGACTTTCCATAAAAAGAAATTAATAAACTAAGCATAAGAACTTCACTTCATCCAAAGACGGAACTAATTGCCTGCAAGCTGCATCAATAATAACAAATTAAGACAATGCCCCGATGGCGAGTTGCACGATTGGAATCAACTCGATGATAGTGGTACACTTAAGCTGATATTATGGACATACAGTGACCATCTATTATTTGCCACAATAAAACATGCCAATCATCCAATGATGTGAATTAGAATTCTAGAACAACCTCTAAAGTGAGTACAACGATCGTTGATACTATATTTGCAGCTGTGTATCTCGACCGACTTGCTCCTATATCTGTATACAAACACGTATCCATACATAGTCGTATACGTATATTTAGATGGACTAGAGGGTATATGTACTTCACAGATGATTAGGTTCGTTGCATGACCTACTATCGATGAGCGTGTGCTTAGTTTGGTTAGCATTGCATCTTCTATTTCCCCCTCATTGTGTGCGCCTGTGCACGTGAAGCCCAACTGATTTGATTACAAATTTGTTAGCATCGTGTACGCGTATAAGTACTCTGAGGCCGTGCTCAAGCGTGATGTGTTTGATTAATTTTAGAATTACCCAAGCAGTGTGGGAAGAATATGTACTCGTATCGTAGAGTACACTCACTTTTCTCGTTCCGTGGATTTCTTAAATCGTACGAAAATTGATGCACATTCAGATCATTAGTTATGCATTGAGGTAGGCCCATATGGTGTGAATGCATACCATGAGGGAGTTGAATCGGATATAATTTCAAGGGTGGTGTATAATTTAGAGGCAGTTTTCAGTCGATCTGTAGTTACGTTACGAGTACTCGTATGGCGTATCTATTGTTTGCTGTAAAATATTGTTTTTTTATAGAACTGTCTGTTGGAGTAGACATTGTCTAGAGCAAAGTCCTAATTTCTTAAAATAAATTTGTGAATACACCAAGTAAAAGGATTGTTTAACAATTCAATGGGGAAAAAAAGTTTCAAATGGAGACCTCTTGGCCTTACAAATAATTTCCTGATATGAGAAGTTATCAAAGTTCGTTGCTCTGAGACATTTGGTATTTCGTACCTGTCAAAAATATATTATCTGCAACGGTTATCCATTGGGACAATTATATTTTCACCTTCGATAGTCAATAAAAATGTTGTCGAAAAGGACTTACCTATAAAATCAGCTAAGCCAATAAAAGTAAGCAACTTCTAGCGATAAGTCTTAATGAACGAATTTATTTTGACGTCTACATGTGAACTGAAAATCGGGAAGCTGACAAGGCAAGACCGAAGTTTTAGACATTTGTTGATGCATCATTTCCGTAAATCGATCAGTCTGCGTATTTTTATAGCAAAAAATAAAATAAACATGAGTAATCCGTATCACAATTGTACGTGAAATTGTTGGTACCACCCTATCACCCAAATTCAGTTGTTTGTACACATGTGAGGCGTTAATATTTCGACTTTCACACCTTGCTGCCAATTAAATGGTTCAAAAGTCAGCATCATCATGATTTGCATTTTTTATATGACTGCATAGTTTTGTATTTAATTAAAAAAATATTTTTTCTGGCATCATTCATTTATTTGATAGTCACACCATAATAAAATATGAGTTAACCGGTAGGCGTTGTTACACAGGGAGGCTGAATCTGTGGCATGGTAAGGTAAACGTCAAACTTTGACTTCCTCGCTTTTTATTATTTCGTTAAGACAATCCAAGACAAATAAATATTTGTCAGATGACTGTCAGTTATTCGGATTTGTTTGACATATCTCAACTTAAGTTAGACAATCAGAGATATTGAAATATTTCTTTTTGGAAAATTTTGTTGTGCAAAAAGAATCAGTGACAACTGAAAAGTTAAACGTAAGGATGTCAAAATTAGTTGATTTTCCAAAAACGTAGCACTTTAAAATAAAATAGATACATATGTGTGTACATATGGTCTGCAGGATGGTCGATAAAAAAAAGCAAATGTTTAGCATGTCTGTAAGAAATTAAATTGAGAAATAATGTATAAGAAAGAGCAGCGTTCTCTAATATGAGTACTCTTGTTTTCTGAAATTTGACGTTTTTACCTTTTTAAATTCACTAAAGAATCTACTGTTTTTCCTCTCTAATTTATTTCTTATGGAACTTTATGGCATTAAGAACAAAACAATTTCGTAATCTACTTACTATTCTGTATTTTTTGTTCGTATAAAAATTCGAAACTCACCTGCAAATAAAGAAAGAAAAGACAAAATTAGTTTTGCAGTTAAATCAATAAGAATCTAAACAAAAAATATTTTTTAACTTTATTCCCATTTTCTACCCAACATTTTCATGTTTCTGACAAAAATAAAGAAAAGTAAAGTAAATAAGTTATATCGACATTTTGAAATGATTTTAATTTTTGTTTAAAGAAATATACACCCTGTTGCCGCTCGTCAGCTTTGCTTCAGCATGGTGTACCATGTGAATTACAATATTTAAGGATATGGACGATAATTTCGTTGGAAACACCAACTTCTTGGTTACGAAGAAATCACTAGGTTGGCTTTAATCGTAAAAAACGATCTGAGATACGAGTACAACAGCCCCCAAGACTGGCACGCAGGGTTATAGCTAGGAAAAAAGCACTCAATTTCCTTGCACTTGGGAACCTCAATTTTCTTGATCTTAAGTATACGAAGCAATTTTTTATATTTAAAATGGCTACCTTTAATGTAGCCAACCGAAATTACAAGCGCTCTTTGATAAGGTTATGACTTTGACAAGAGATGGCGCACGAATTTATGAAGAGAACACAAAGTTTCAAGTCGATCTGTCAAACGGAAAAAACGAAATCGGGGAAATACTTTGTAGCAGTTTGGGGCATGTTCTAGCGCAAACAGTTTTTGTGGTATTATGCATCCGTTGATTCAAAAACACAATGTTTCGTTGTCCCCAACAAACTGGATGATGGCTAAGCATATCATCTGGCATCTACCTTTATAGCTTAATGGCCAGACAAGTTTAAATTTCTGGTCCAGTAGTTCCCCTTTTCAGGACAGAAAAATGTCCTCATTTACTAGAGGTACACCAGCTGCTAGACTAGTTCTTTACTTTTTCTCACAAATGTTTTCAAAATTCCCAAAATCTCAATCAATTATGACGGCTTAAATTATAACTTGTAACCTCATACTACATATGATGACAAAAACGAGTACAATTTATTGCATCACAATAAACGCAGTATCCGAGATAAGAAATTAATTATCATAATCCAAATTCCCAATAGGTTTTCACTTTTGAAAGTACATATACGAGTACGAAAGGAACTTTTTCAAAATAATCCGAATGCCAAGGTCATTAACAACTCCCACAAACAAGCAATAAATACAAAAGTCCAAATGCACTTGTCTCAAATCAAACAAATTATAAATAAACTCTTAATTAAAATTTAAATGGGTACGTCTACATATACATTTTCGTTTCAAATTCAAACCGAATTCGAACAAAGAGTTGTTTAAACAGAATGCACCATAAAACAAAATTAAATAAAAAATCAAAACAAAAATCAAAAGTACGATGACCACCCACCCACTTCTCAATACTTGTTCACCTTTATTTGTTTATATAAATTACGTAAGGTCACCCCAAAAACGGTGCTCAAAAACTGAAAATAATTTCTAATAATATCCACAAAGCTCGACATTTTCAGCACCTCAGACCGATATATACGAGTAGATACAAACAATTTGTGAATTTCATATCGACGTCTGACCTCTAAAAGAAAAATATTTCTTCTGTCCGTTTCGCCTTCATTTGGCAACAAAATTGCATAAAATCACGTGTTAAAGGAATTTAAAAAAAAAAGGTGTTTATTGACTATTTACCTAATAATCAGCTGAAAGCGAACCAGACACAACAAACCGCGATAATAGTTATCACAACAATTTTTTTTTAACTTTTCGTTTTAGTTTTACATTTTTTTTTTTTTGCTGGAATTCGTGGAAATAATAAAAAAAAAATACCAAACTTGTCCCGATAATTAGACGTTCGCGATCTTAACTATTCACTGTCGTATAGCGGTGGACTTTGAGATTACACAAAGCGAATGCTAAAATGTGGATGATATTGTGCTGCTGTTGTTAATAAATCTGGGAGCAAAAAAAAAAATGCTAAGAGTATGATGCAATAGTTAGCGATTTGATGTTTGTCTATATAGGTAATTCTAGCTAAGACTATAAAGATACATATTTTTAACAAGAATAATCTACGAACAAACGAGTCTTGCGTGTGCAATCATTTCCCAGTAATTTTTCTCCATGAAATGTAATTAATTATGCTTGTGATCGTAGATAATAGACTTTTAAGCATAATCAATTATCTAATATGCGAACAAGCAATTAAATATTAATTATATAATATCTACACAGATATTGAACCGAAATGTTTTATCTTGTTGGTTTATGAGGAAGCGGATTCGTTTGTATCCGGTCGTCAGTTTTTGGCAAAATATTAAACCGGAAATTGGGACAACGATTTAATCTCCGAGAAATTCAATGTCGTTTTGCAGTAAATAATATAAATAAATTTAAAGTTTGCTTTAATTCAATGCGAATTGATGGGGGAAACGTTTGTTTTCCGCACAACAATGTCTATCTGTCTGTGTCTGCCACAAATGTTACAACTTTTTTTTATCGTACGATATATACCTAGAGGGTGACTGACTAAAAAGATTGAACATAAACAAAGAAAAACATTTTTTGAGCCAATTTTCGAGGGCGACAATATGCCCTCATCAAATGTGCGATTGGTCTTCCGTACCTACACATTTGCACAGATTTGAAATTTAGGAAAAATCGTAAAAACTTGCAAAAATATCAAAAAGCTAAAAGTAGTTGCGACAATTTTGTAAACCATGTCAGAACGTCTCCTTGCATGTGTTCAGATACATATTGCTTAGAAATTTCTGAACTGATTTATCGATTTTGCACAAAAATGATCGAGTTATAACAGATAAGTAAAGGTTCGTTATACGTTTTTTTTTTGACAATTTTAAACATACATAATATATGAATCGATTTTAGCAAAATACTGTTCATTTTGAAATTGAAATTAAAGTTTTGACTCAAAATGCGACAGAGAACCGATATCAAGTTTGAAGAATATCTGCCCAGCCGTTAAGGCTGCAATGTCAGACATTGGGAGACTCATTTGCAGAATTCCTCTAAAATACGAGTTGCAATATAGGGTCGACCATCTGTTGTTGTGCCTGTTGCAGATATGTACATATGTACGTACTGCGAAATTTGAAAATAATTTTTGGTCGAAATGAAAGTTCAGAAAACTGGCATGCTTATGGATAATAAAACCTATTCACGCGAGCGTCCCGAACACAGAGGCGAAAGAATGGCTGCTGTCGTCCTAAAATTTGCGTGAAAACTCAGTAACCTGAACTGGTCGTAAAGCTCAATAACTGAACATCTGTCTCAATTCTCTGCGGAGAGAGCATCGAGATCGTGGGCACACTCAAGAGTGGAAGCAAAATGACCGCTTTCGCATCCTTTCCACTTCCCTGTGTGGACTTTGAATGATTTGGAAAACGAAGTCGATTTTGGTCGCAAAATCATGTTTTTGGACGAAGCATTTTCATCTCGCAGGCTATGTCAACAAGCAAAACTGCCCGATTAGGGGTTTCGAAATTGAGACGAAGTCGTACAGAAACCAATATGTCGTCAAAGAGTCTCTACTTGATATGAGTTTTGGTGTGGTGGCATCATTAGCCTCCACTTCTTTCATCAAGAAGCTGACAAAAAGATTACGATGAGTAGTAAGTGATTATTCGCGAAAAAATATAACACGTACAACACAAACGGTCGCGACAAACTAGGCTTTAGACCACATACGGTTTGTTACGCCAAGTATTTGTTCGTTCATTTCAATAAATCAATCGGTAGCTGTGGACTTAGCGCTATCCTCTTTGAACCACAGAACTTTAGAATCCACATTATCCAAATTTGAAAAAAAGAACCGGACCACCATTCTGTAGCGTGTATTATAGTCACACGCTTCGTCGGCGTCATGTTGAAAGTCATAAGATCCGATGATTGATATAACGCACCCTGTTGAATCGTTTCAAGATTGGTCTCATTGCTATGATTCAATATTGTCATGAAGTAAAAAATGAGCCTCATCTTGGAAAACATTTTTCTTTAACTGAATCGCTGAATATTGAACGCAAAACCATGCTCTTGGTGCTTCAGTTCTTAGACTAGTTGGATCTGTCCTCTTTTCTTTCCATTTTTTTTTTTTTTGTGCATAATTTCCAACAGAGCTCAATTTGCTGCGAACGAAGCGACGCGACATTGAATAGTCAAAATAGTGTCTTCAACTGCATTTTCGGTGACAGCAACAATGTTTTATCCTGAACGCACATTTCTTCGTTATGTTGTTGCTGCACGTAGCGAATAATTTGTATTCTATTGAATGGATTTCCCGCATTTAGTGAACAACACTATAATTGAGTTTTACAAATTATAAGCTTTACCCTTTTCTTACAAAATTTAGAATGTTACGGGTCACATACATTGTATAAAGGACTTATTTTCTAGCCCACTACTGTACAATGTACCTGCACGCTTTTATTCCTTAAGGTGGTAAGGCTTGCATGTAAAATGAAATTCAAATTTTTCAAATATGTGCGTATGTTTATATGGTTTTCAATATATAGCAAAACGCACATACATTATCTATATACAGACAACCCTGTAGATTAATTTGTAAGATTTCAGCAAAAAAAATGCACATACGCCTAAACTATCCCTCAATATATTACGTTCACGTATAAAATAGCACACACGCGCTCAATAAATATAATTTACATGAAACCAAAACAAATTTGCACATAATGAGGGAATTAAGGCACCCCATTGCGCTTTAATTATTATCACTCTTTAAGTGCGTGTCAAAAATTATAGACATTCAGGCCTATCCGATCCGGGGATGGGTAGGGCAACAAAATTACGCACCGTCTATGAACGATAAAAGAAAATCAAGTTTCCCCCGACCAGATTTACAGATACAAATAAACCTTTTATATCTTGCCGTCGTTCCCTTGAAAATGAAATGAAAATAACTTAAAATTTGCAGTTCAATGTACGCCAAAGAAAATAACATTACATTTCACCCAATTTTCGTTAAACTTTGATAGGCATTCATTCACCTTTCAAATAATCTAGCAACGTCACGCTATATTTATGTGGTATGTTCAAAAGAGATTACCTACCTACGATGTGCAAAACAATAAAAAAAAAAAATAATAAGAGACGCACTTACACAGTAAAAAAACGGCACGTTTTCGATGATTAATCAGAGACCATAGTGTTACCAAAAATAAGAAAAACTTTTTTTTTTAAGTGAAAACAAATAACTTTTAAAATTGCTCCACTTTTTAATTGCTCCAAAACTTAAAACACTTTAAAAGGTGTGTTCAACACTCATGCCATATTTTTGAACCAACATTTTTGATTTGGAAATATTGCACAATTTTATTATTCAACTCCGTACAAAGGTAACCACATTTTCTTTGTTGTAAAATAAAATTTAAACGGCGACGTAGTGCATTTCACAATTTTTTTTAATTTTTATTTTTTCTTTAAGTATTTTTTTATTTAATTATTTCATGACTTGATTATATCAACTCATAAAATATTAAACAAGAAAAAAACTTAAATTCGTTAAAATTGGCTTGAACTCAAAATTTATTTTCTTTGTTCTCAAAAGATATTGACGTCAGTGTTAGAATAATTATCTGCAATCAGATACATCTAAATCTAAAAAAAAAATTATTAAATACACGGAACAATTAAAAAAAGTGCTGCCCATGACATTGTAACGCAATTAAAAATGAATTACGATGTCTGCAACTGTATAACGTAAATATTTTTGTTATTGTAATAATTTTTGAACGATGTAACTGATTACATCGTTACTTTTTTGCTTTAATGTAGAAGTATTTATTTTTTTAAGAACAAAATGAATTTATGCTGCGCATAATCCTTTGTCTTGTGCATCACTTTCACACTTTCGATTTCTATTGCGTTGTTTAAAAAAAAAAAACGTTTTTTTATTGCATCACTTTTATATAAAAAATTTTATATACACATTAATTTTCTTTTTTATTTTTTGACCCAAATAAAGAAGTTTTTTTTGGCTTACCAGTTAAAAACGAATTTCGAGAGAAGAAAAGATTGTAAAAAAAATTTCTATCTCAGGGGGAACGTTCCTAAGTCGACACGACGCTGCCAACTAAAATCACCAAAAACAATTTCCAAACGAAAAACTGAAATTAATTGCAATAAATCTGTGTTCTTTCTTCTTTTTTTTTTACTTTACTTTTCTCTCGGTTTTGTTTTTTTTCACATTTCTATTTGAATACAAACAAAATAAAGATTCCGTTTGCTCTTTGCGAGGTGTTTTCTTCTTCAATGCACTTTTGTATATTTTTTTGACACAACTAGTTGTTCTATGAGATATCTATGCTATCCATTAAGTATATTTATTTTTTAAAAAAAATAATTTTTTCTTCACTCTTTTTTATTTTTCTTTAGAGGCTCCTTCCTCTTATTTGTTATTTCTTTGATGAAATCGCAACGATGAATGTTATGGGAGAACTGAATTTAAAAAGCTGATGAAATTTTTGTTTAGGCGTGTGATCGTCATGTTTTTGTCGTCGTCTTTCAATTTCTCATTTTTCTATACAAATTCTTTTGTGTGTCATGGATACAGAGAAGGAAAACAGAATAAAAAAAAATGTAAATAAAGCTAATCATCCGTTGAGTATTTGACCAAGAGGGTGGGAGGAAAGAAAAAAGTTCCGATCGAAGCTTTTTAGATGAGGCACGTTTTGGCAGAGAAAAAAAAGTAAGCAATGTGATAAGGTAAACAAAGAGAATTTTTTTTATTCATGTAAACAGAAAAAAATTAGCTTTTTTTTTTAATTGATCGGAATAGAAGGGAGTGGAGTTGATAAGTAAGTCATCGTTGCCAGTTTAGAACTTGTTACAGTTTTTATTAATTGATTGATTCTCTTTGACAGATGATTAGACTGAGGCGGGTATTAATCCAGTTTATTACATAACACTCGTAGAAAAAGTCACTTGATTTTAATTTTTTTTTTAAATGATCGGAGTAAGAAATTACAGGCTCAGTTCTTACGGCTCTGAAGTCTGAAGCTAAAATGCTTTACAGCATTTTCTTATAATTAACGTCACAAAATAATTACCCTCGAGTTACCTGCAATAAAAAGAAAGTATTAAGCCTTTATTTACAGAGATTCACAGAACATCTGACGCAGTTTCAAGATGATGCAATAGGAGACAAAATTAAATAATTGGAAAAATTCCTAGGATCGACACATGGGAGTATACATCTTTGATTTTAACATAACTTGTGCCAGTGTTATGCAAGGAGATAAGTTATGTCTCTGAAATAAATTGAATCCAAGTGATTGAATTAGTATTCAAATCAGTTTCAATTTCTATTAATAAAAAAGAAGTCAGAAAAGGCTGAGAGAATTTATTCATGCCTGTAAAAAAAATGAAGGAAGACTACTGTATGAAGTTTATTTGCTTAGTGCACTAGAGGATTTGGGTATTTCATTTTATTTTCACAGGGAGAAAAGAAAGCTTGGATAAAAATGTTGTAGAACAAGAGTTTGACGTAAAAGTTGCATGATAGGGTTACCATCCTGAATTTTTATATTATTAACCTTGGCTTTTTACTAGCCATTTGCTTTTTTAACGCTGGGGCTCAGTGGTTAGTTAGTTTGGAGCAATAAATAGGGTGAATAGGGGGGTTTCACAGGGACCATTTAATCCATTGTGACTCTCTTTAAGTTTTCCTTGGATGGTGGATAGTAGTTTTTCAATGTAACCGATGAAGATTTTGCTCCTTGAATCCTCGAAAACTGGGTACATAACGAAAGCCTCAAAACATTACAAGGATTACCTTCAACATGTCCAAAAATTTCCTTTTTAGTCAACTATAAGCAAACTTGACAGCAATCTAGCCGATAGTTTTCTTATACCCAAATGGTCATGATGAAGTATAAATGGATGTCGCAAAAGAGGAACTTGCATACATAGGACTTGTTGAGTTGGTCAGCTTTAGACGATGGGCGTGTGCTTTTCACTTAGGCCTCCGTCGGGCCCGTTGTTTTTCCCTCGTATGTCGAACTGTTAGGAATAGTAGTGTGATGTGGCCTCGGAGAAGTAGGTAGTATGTTTGCTTGTGACCTGCCCGGTCCAAGTTCAAGAACTGTCAGCGGAATAGTAACCACAGCACAACAGATAAAAGAATAGAATCTGAGTTCCTCCAACTACTACACCAAAAAACGAGTTGCTCTCGGGTAATACAATGGACCGTATAGAGCCTGAGTACTTTTGGGGTTTGCTTGTGCTAATTGAGCGTTGAGTGATGTGGGGATGTAGGGATACTGATTATGGGAAGTACGAAAAAGAGGTTAAATGTCGTAAAATGATCGGGAAATTGTCTTGTTCCTCTAGAGTTTAGCACCTCCTTTACCAATTATATTTTAATTGACACACATCAGGATTCGGGGTTATCTTCACGGATCTAGGTTCAATAATGTACTCTACTACTTAAAGGCATATAAATGCGAAATACAAATTCTTTGTTACCCCACCTCTTGCAAACATCTGAACTGATTCTGATGCAGTTTTCATGAATCCAAAAACAATTAAGGATAGTATACGTGTTGACATACGTCGTATCAATAGTGACTTCCATAAAATTGCTGAAAAAAAGAATACATAGCGCGTGCAAGACTGCAATTCACCGTAAGGGGTAAATTAAGTTAAATTGTAGGGCAAAGGAGAAAAATTCATCAGAGATCAGTTGTATAACATTGGTACATCACGTTAGCCATAGAGAAGAATACAGCAACCCCTTTCTAAATGTCATTGAACTGTCAAATAATCTGGCAACACTTCATCGAATGCTAAGTACAACAACTAGACGCTGCTATGTCTGGGCTTTTTATTGTTTCTTCCTTTTATTTTGTTTGTATTCCTCTTTTGTAAGTGGTGGAAAGCAAAATAAAATAAATAAAACCAGTACAAAGCAAATAAAATTCTGGAGATCTAATTTAAAAAAAAAAAGAAAAAAAAAATGAAACGGGTTCAATTAATCGCTAAAACACCCCTATAAATATATAAAAATATCGCATATACACACGATTATGTATATGACCGTTATATACTTAGAGGCACGTTTGATTAGTTCGTTAACTTATTCGCCCCTCGATGATACTTTTGGCATAGTTTGAGGCATGATCACGTTCCTTGTTGATGATGTGAGCAATTTTTTTTTCTATTTATTCATCGTCACAAAGAGCGTACTATTATTCTCTCTGTGTGTTATCTGAGAAGGAGAACATTTTAAATGAACTTCGAACCGCGATTGCATGGTGTACTCTAGTTCAAGGTAAACACGGGTGCAGAGTGCAGTATAGTAGGTAACACTATCGAACTAGTGGAAGCAAAATCAGTAATTTAAGAATTTTTTTTTTACATGCACATGTAAGTAATTGCCCTTGGGGTAGGTTGCACCTTATGCAATATTTGCAATGAAATGTAGAACAAAGAAAAAGAACCTTAAAAACTTTATGATAGACAAATGAAACGTTAGGGGTATGAGCTCAAGCCTTGAAGTGTTTTTATGTTTGTTTACTAAGTGGGCGCATGGTGGAGCAAGTTTTCTATTTTATTTTGTCTAGTTATACTTTTAATGCGCCATGCTTTGGTGTAGAAATTGCGACAACAAAAAAAGAAAAATGTGAGAAAGATAATAAACTTTGCCATAAAAAAGGAAAATAGTTAAATAAAGTTAACGTCAATGTAGAAAGTTGTGAAAGTTCAAACAGTGCGCTTACGTTAACGCAAATGACGTTTATAGAACTAATGGGAAACGTCAAACTACATATGTATGTATGTTTAGATCAAAGATTTTTCCACCAAAACCATATGGCTTATGGCACTCCCAGGGCAACAAAAAAATTAACTGAATATACATATGTATGTATGTACATACATACAGCATACATTATTCTGCCACTTTGCGATTTCAGCTTCGGGAATAAGAATAAACATAGGGATGTCAATTGAAAAACTTAAGTGCTACTGAAAGTAATCCATGAGAACCCACGGGAGTATATTATTGAAAAAGATTTAAATCCATTTTGCATAATTGATGGCATATCTGCCAACAGATACTCGTATATTGTTTTAACGAGAATACACTTTTTGACATGTAGACAAATAAACACAAACTTTAGTTCTGCGTAAATGAGCGCGTTCCGCATTCTAGGCACTAGGTAGTCAAACGTTTCTGATTGGTCGAGAGATTCAGTTTTGACTGTAAAAAAAGGCATTTTTTTTTGAGGTAGTGGACTGGATTTGAAGGTAAAAAAATTCTCCCTACATTTTAAGTCAATCTGCCAATTGTCAAAAACAGCTGATTCATTTGTATTTCTGTCACTGTTCGGCCGTTGTTTACAAATTACAAATAAAAAAATTAAATTCCAAGTGAATAGTGACGGAGTGCTCTACGATTTGGACGAATCGGAGGAGACAATGAACAGGCTGAGGGGTAAAATGTTTGAGGCATTAATAGATAATAAATTAAGCAAATTAAAATTAATTTTCAGATCCAAATTTTGCTTCCAATTTTATTTACATGTATAAATAATATTATATTACTTACAGAGGATCTCATCTTCCATTTTTCGCACTTACGTATGTATATCTTTATTTACTTATTGATGCAATTCACAATTTATAAATGATCTCAAGTAAAATCAGAAAGTAATTATGTCAAATATGACACACGAACAGATGTGAAATGTCACCTACTTTTTCAGTCAGTTTGCCGTTCCATATGTTAGGCCTTACCTCAAAAAGTAGGCCTAGAATCCGGAACGCGCCCAATCTGTAGGTCCACTTGTCCACTTTTTAAATGTCAAAAACATATGTGTGGTTGAAAAAAAAAGAATAAATCTCAGTTGGATGTTTGTGTTTTTTGCTCTGTTCGCTGTTCTACGTTTTTTTTTCAAAATTTAGGACTTAAAAAATGAATAAATTGAATAACGAAGTTTTTCTAAAATAAACAAGTTTTGCCAACGAAAAAAAAAACATATTTCAACGATTTGACAGATCTCATGTCATAATTCTGCCCAAAAAAATTTCTTGAAATAAAATTCGCAGCGTAAGGAGATTTCTAACTCTCTCATGAGCTCTCTCTTCTGCGAAAAACTACGAAACTTTTCTGTACGAAAACAGGATTTCGAAATATTTCGTAAATATTCACTGTTTTGGACAGTTACGGGAACAGGTCTTGTCTATACAGATACCAGGACTGTTTGAAAAGTCATCAGTGACTTTAAAAGAAATAGCATTGGAATCGAGAGTTTTCGATTTGATTTCTGTCATCTTGTAAACACAAAGCTTCAAGTCGATTCGTCAGATAGAAATGTTTGGAAAGCGAATAATCTCCATTTTGACAAATGGTCAATAAATAAATTGAGTGGTGGTTTACAATCTCTGGGCAGAAATATTTTTTTTTACTGAATAAATTTCACGATGAATTGATGAAAAAGAGGACCAACTTGGGAGGAAAAAAAAGATTGCTTTCACCACAATAAGGCACCAGTTCACACGCCTACAAATGCCATAGGCAAAATTGTTGCATTGCGATTTGATTTCTTATGATTTTTTTTAAAAAAGTCTTATTAAACATCGCCGGTATGTTCATTTCTAACGGATATCGGCTAATTTGACAAGATATATCCTTCGATATGTTGATTTAAGCCATGATTACTGTGAAAGCTTAATGGAAGACGGGCAATAAAATGCAGCTTTCCACAATATTAGATCGTCTGCTGAGCGTTGTTAACGAACTCTTCGGATCATGGAAATTAAGAATGTTTGTTTTTAAGAGGCTCTGGGTTTCCGATAGGAGGAATAACTGTCAAATTAGCTGTAATTTTTTAAGTGTCAATGTTTTTCTTGTTTTTAGTAAAGTCCAACAATTCAGCATGAATAGATTTGTACTGTAAAAACTTTACCAAATCGTGGAACATTATTTCCAAAATCAGTGTTCAGTTACGCAAACTTATCGAGGACTTTGTCAATTTTATGAACCGAATAATCGGCCATCTGAACGTGCTTTTTGTCGTGTTGTGAATAGATTTTGCACTAATTTAACGCTTTGAAGACCCGAATTCGTCAATTCGCAGGCGTGTACAGGAACTTGGGTTTAGTCCATCCACAACTTGAAACATTTTGCGAAAGAGTCTTGGCCATCACTGAAGTGCCTTCTCCAAAAGTCAAAAAATTTCCAGTAAAATTACTAATAATGAGTCTTCCTGGTAGTACAATGCACCAGTTCCGTCTGAGTGCTCCAGTGGAGTGTTTCCTAACCCAACAAAAAAAAACATTTTTTTCGTAATACCCGTGACACTATTTGCAGTGTCAATGTCAGTCCACATACATATGTATGTATTTAAAACTGAATTTTACTCTACTGTACCAGTCGACAGGGTAAATTTTCTTTAGCAGAACTTGACCCTGTCTACTGGTACAGTACAATCAAAGTCACTTTTAAATAAGTATGTGGGCTGTTCGATCGTATCTGCATAGACATAGATTTTATTTTGAACACTTTCAGGACCAATGTGTCATCAATTACAATAATATTTACTTGGCTTTCACTTTTATTTACTCAATAGTATTTTTACCACCGATTAATGTCTTCCGATTATGGCATTGTTATTCCACTTTCTTAAGCAAAATAATATGAAAAAAAGCCTCACGATTATCTTAATCTTTAATTCCATTAAATCGACACACATAAGTACTTATGTATTTTTTTCTTTTGTGCTCCAGTTCTCATAATAACAACTGGGCAAGCTCTGAGGTCATTGCATCTTCAATACGATAAAGTCGTTAATCTTGCTAATTTT
Organism: Blera fallax; assembly: GCA_946965025.1. Classification (NCBI taxonomy): domain Eukaryota; kingdom Metazoa; phylum Arthropoda; class Insecta; order Diptera; family Syrphidae; genus Blera; species Blera fallax. The sequence continues at coordinate 63,400,262 of OX337245.1, read as the reverse complement.
ATATCACCATTATCGCCTACATTAAGTCATTTATAAAATGTTAACACATTTTCACCGTCACAAAAAAAAAAAAAAACAAAATTTCCATTACTACGTCTCTCTTCGCCTTCAAGTGACTTGCGTTATTTCACCAAATAAAAATAATAACAATAAAATGTTTACAAACAAATGGCCAACCCAAACTTCGTCAGCAAAAGGTAGACAGACGTCTCTAAAGGCACCTAGGAAAAAACATCGCACGCGTACATATGCAAACCATATGATTCCCACACTTGAGACACTTTATCGTATGGTACTACAGCTCCACTTCTCCCAAAAATAAAAACTCACACATATGTACTCGTACGGTTATGTGGACTTATATTCGCTAAGTAATTTATACGCATGTTTACCAAATTTCTCTTCTACGGTTTTTTTTTTTCGTTTTGTTTATAAACAGTCAAAGAAACTTGCGTCATATAGCACTTTTGGAAAGCACCACACTATCATAACAAAGGAAAAAAAGGGGGATGACCCCTTATCACCCTTCTTTTGGCCCTCCATTACCGCTTTTAGCCTCCATCATCACGTTAGCCGTCGCGCGCCAAAAAAATGTTTTTAACGACCATTTCGTGGAGTATATGTGTTGTCGGAGAATACCGAGAAAGTGGAAAGACCAAAACAAAACAAACGAAAAAGTATCTATGAATCAAAATGATTTGTTTATCTATCTTTTTTTTTCTCCATCTTTTATTATAGTTTTCTTTGGAACAAGTGATATTTGGATTTTTGATGGAAGTTTGTTGGCTTTAAAATGGCCCGCCTTAGTACCGTAAATAGAAATTTTCAAAAAACTTTTTGCAGACAAAATCGATTGACGGTCGGATGTTTATGTAAGAATTTCCACCGGCAGAGAGGAAATGATACCAAACAAGATGTGGAGAGATTGTTTGACAGGGGGATGACATGTTTAAAGTATATTGACATGGAAAGGATTGAGAATTGTTGCTGGGTGAAGTGAGGGGCCTTAAAGGGTATCGTTTAAAGTGATCCCTGATGTTTGTTTAGGAATGAATGTCTGGAGTAAAGATACAATCTCTTGGAAACATACTTTATGGTTACTTTGACCCCTGAGAAACGATTTCGTGTAATGGTTTACGGCTGATGGCGAAATACACCAATGATTTCGTGTTTAACACAATTTCGAGATGAAAAACAAGTCATTGACCAATACGCAGTATGGGACTTGATTTATTACAAGTTTAAGCAACTCTAGCTACTGTTTACGCGGTAGGTGGTAGATATTTTTTTTTCAAACACGGTTTTATGTTTTAGTAGTTGCATTGGAACGAGGTTACGAGACGTGGCCACACTTATGTACGCATATGTCATGTTTAACTGGGGGACATTCCTGAAGCTTGGCGGATATTATGAGAGCAAGGTATAAAGTTCTCGGTCTAGCAGAACAAAGTTGAAAGTTAACAAATCTCGGAACACCAACAGCAAGCGCAGAATACTAGTAGCAACACTGCTCTCAAGCCATCAGAAAAGTCGCAACCTTATTCTTTAAAATGCGTTTTCTTATAAACGTAGATAAGACGTAGTAAATATTGTCAACAAATGACGATACTCACTACCATTAACATATTAACTATAAACATCACGATAGATGCAAAGATATGGCAGAACTTCGTGGGGACTTTTGAAATTTGTATTGCTTCTCATGTATGTACATGTACATGTACATACATGTACAATGTACATTAAAATGGCTGTCAGAACCGCCGTGTACAGCCAATATACTACAGTTGGTTTGAAATCCCAATCTTGAACGCATTTTTGCAATACGAATAGGCGCCGTGGCTCAGTGGTTAATGCGTTTGACTACTGAGTGGAAGTTCGAATCCCAGAAAACACGAAAAAGCTTTTCACGGTTCCACCCCTGGTGAATGTCTGACAAACGTCCGAAAGTGCTAACTGTCATGAGAAAGCTTCTCAATTTACAAAACAGCGTTTCGGGCTCTAAACTGAAGCTCCATTACCACTCATATGCTTTATGAAATGGCTTCATCAATGCTCTCCTTTCAGATAATTTTGGAAATGAAAATTACGCCCAGGTAACGTGTTGAGCTTGAAAAACTAAGTTCAACACCTCCGACCCTTGGAAGTTTGAATGCAGTAATTGATCTTTTCATAGCGAAAAGAATGATTTCTGTGAGAGTTCGACAACCCAGACTTCTGCTACCAATTATTAGCTAGTAGTATGGAAAATTAAGATCTTTGGCTTAGGACTGGATGAAATTAAACCGAATTAGAACGATCCGTCATCCATTGACGAATGGAGGACAACACCTCAGCCAAGTGAGCCTTTGTATCAAGGGCAGTCAATTACTGATAACCGAAGTTTGGCCTACCTACCAAATACCAATAATAAACGAGGTCGGAAGGCTGCGTTTGTCAGTCAATTGTCAATTCTACATTCGAAATGTGTCTAACTAAGCAATTTAGGAAATTCGTCACATTCGTCACAAATCTGGCACCGTATAGGATCTGCACTATCAGTTCTTTTTTTTTTTTCATTTTAAGGGTCATACACCGACGTCCAATAAACGATAAGAAAAATAACCCTTTGCTTATAAAGATGTCTTTGCTTATAAATGACAATAGCCGTTTTGCGTATAATTTTTAAGTCTTTGACAGAAAAATAATAGCACGACATCTGTCAAAATCGCCACCAGCGAAAAAAGTATAAAGAAACTTCTTAGATCTTTTAATTGTTGAATGGAATGATTATATTGACTGTATCCGTTATTAGCTACTCTTTTGTGAAACACCTTTGAAAAGGTATATTCATAATCATGCCCTATAGCGGAATCTTTTTTATATATTCAAGTGGTCCCCTCAAATATACAACTACGCATGAGTGTGCATGGAATAATTTTGAATTAATAGAAACGATGACTCTTTTGTTTTACTTTTGTATTTTCTCTTTGTCATTTGCAAATTCGTCATCGAATATGTAAATTTCTTACTGGAACACCATGCAATAAAAGAGGAAACTACTTTATTCCACATCGCTGAACTCACCCATCATCATCATTAAGCCCATCGTGCGCACATTGCACTTTATAATTTTTGCATAAACTCTTTAAATGCCAGGTGCAACTTTGGAATAATCACAACATGGAGATCCATAGACATACAACAGACATAGAATTGCACAAGTTCCAGCAAGTCTACGCGCCACGGTCTTGTGCTATGAAGCCCCCTTCATTCGATCTGTTCCAAGGATGCGACTTGTTTTTTTTTTTTTTAATTTTAGCGCACTTCGGTGACATTTTATGTGGTTGATTGTCATTGTTGTGTTTTGAGTTTTACCACCGCACAAGGTTCCACTTGGATAAAATATTTCTGTCGTTATTTTGAATGGTGCACCGCTAGCGGTAATTATGGCGAATCATAAACAACGACGAAAAAAAAGGTGTGACTGTGATGTTATATTTGAACCTCCAATTTGACTTATAATCTATGTGTGCGTTCTATTTTATATTTACTGTGTGTTACTGCATTTTATTGACTGAATTTGTAAATGACGTTTATTATTCTATATAGCCGCCTGTCATCCATAACATAATAATGTCAAAAGGTTTTCATAAAACTTACACCGTAAAGGTTAATTAAGATAATAACAAAACTATTAAGATAACGATTGAACTTAAGTACAAAAATATAAACATGAAATAAAAAAAAACTTTCTTTTGTTTACTCGCTGTCTGAGGTTTCGCCCTTGAATAAAATGAAAGATTCCATTGCACCTCATAATATGACGTTCAGTCGATGGGAACAAATGACTAGACAAATCCATTTTTATTAGATCGCCTTTGCTGTTGTATTAATTGTGCTAAGAATACGTGTTTAAGTGCCTGTCAAGCTTGATGAGGTCAGTTATATTTATGTAGAATTTTATAGATATAGATTTATTTATTTTTATTTTTAATAACGGTTTATCTAATCGAAAAATTTGTTAAATTAGTTTGCAATGTGCAAATACTCTTCAAATGGATATTAAAAGCGTTCACAAACTGACAGATAAGTGCAGTGAAATAAAGATGATACAGAAATATTTAAAATAACGAATGATATGAGTGCATAAATAAATGTCATGGAATTTTACTAGGCTTCCTACAAAATTAGTTAAGTATATGTGTTTCTTATTAAGGAGATATGCAAGAAGCAAATCAATGACAATTGCACTTCTTCAAAAAAAGAGACCAGTAAGTGACAGTAATGGATATTTAAAAAACATCTTGATAAATTGACATTTTAGGGTGTATACCTATGGTGAAGTAAATTTTTTGTTTATGTTCTAACTGGTCCACGTCTGATTTAATGCAATGCAATTCATTGGATTGGAATCTGATAGTTCATTTACCCGATCGATGTCCATTCAATAAAAATTTGAAAGCCCAAAGACCTAGAAAAGAATTTTTTCTAGCAAGTAGTTTGAATGGCTGCCACTGGACACAATTTCAGACATAAGCCGATCGCGTACTCAAGCTATTACCAATTTAACAATACTTCTGCCAGGCGAAATTATGAAAATTAAATTTGTTGTTGTTTCGCGAGCCGAGAAAACTGATTTATGACCGAGCTCTTTGTGCAAGACGTTGTACATGTTTCCATGACCTTGCCCAAAAGGAACAAATTAATAGTTAGGGCGCAAAATAAGGTATGGAGAGTTCTTAATTTGAAGTATCGTATCGAGGTGTTTCATTTCAAATACATTGGTCAGATCCGCCATGACAGACAGAGCAAGCACACCATTAATAAAAAAAATCACTAATTAGAAAAAACCTCGAAAATAAAAGCGTCTCGGGCCGGCGAAGGTCCTAAGAAAATCAGTTGTCTGTGCAAATGTATGACATATTTACGATCCACCATCGCAGATAACCGTTTCATGGGTCATCAGCCATTGCAGATTACAGAGTACAACATACGTACATACATACATATGTACACTGCTTGATAGCAAGCCAGTCGTTATCCACCCATCAAAGTGCCCAACTGCCAGTGGATAACAAGTTTTACATGTTCTCGCCCACAATTTTCATTAAAAATGCCTGCTTACATGAATTGGGTAAAATAAACCTCCAAACGAGGCTCCTCTTTCGAAAAATGCTAATTGGATGGCACTTCTTTCATAGTCATTTGCATTATAATTAATGACATCTCAAATATCTTACTGGTAACAACATGAAAAAACAATTTCCTCAGCCGCTGAACAATTTATTCTCTAAAGTTCACGTTTTCCAATTATTTTTGGCAACGAATTAGAATTTTCTATCTATCGCGTGTTTTTCTTTCTTCTTTTTCTTTAAATTAATATTTCTTTTTACATTTCGAAGAAACTCTCCCAAAATAACGGAAATTACATAATGCATACTGACGCGTTTTTCGGTTCTTGACTCTTCTGACAGTTGGTTTACATTAGATGACTTATGGCGCAAGCATACACCTACTCACCATTAACCAGTACTAAAGTGACATATACTTGTCCTAACCTTTCAACTGAACCGAAGGTCAACACAATATTGAGATATAACCAACAACGACAATGAGAAAAAAAAATCAAGAACAAGAGGTAGATGAGGCACGAGCGTTGCGTTAACTTGACGTTTAGTTAATTGTCTGCCATTAATTTTAATCTTGTTTTACACGACCACAGAGGCTGTTCACTCGAATAAGCACACTCTTGGGGTATTTATTCATTTTTTTGTAACCAGTTTCCGTATATAGTCATTGTGCCTACCTATAGATATGGATTATACTTTGATCCATTGAGGTTTACCCTGTGGTTTCGGTGTTAATGAAATAAAATAATTGGAGGAGGTACAAACAATGTCAAAGCTTGTAATTATTTTAAGAATATGTGCATAAAAAAAATTTATATCACGCAATTTAATTTAGTCAGCGAAGCATTTTAATCATTTCGTCAAGAGCATGCTAATAATGTGTTGAAGTTGAAGCAAACAAGGTGGTGTTATAATTGAAGTATAGTTTGACGTCTATATAAGAAGACAAGATGAAATGTCAGTGGCCCGGTCGCTGATTTCTAATGTATCTGTCTGTCGATTGTTATCCATACTCCTTTTGAATCATAATCATTAACGTGTTCTGTCACATCATGCCATGCCATGTCATATGCTTAATGTGATCCAATGTAAACAGGGCTTAAAAGCCATTTTCGATGAGAAATTACTATAGGCAACCATGTCCATGTTGAAACAAAGCTAGAAGTTTAGGCCTACGTGACATTGCAAGTAGTTTGTCGAAAGGATGGTGATGTTCAGTTGTTTTTAGCGGAAACAGCTTGCCTACATGTTCTCAGGAGATGACATCTAGGCACGACGCTTAAACATTTGATTTCCTTTCCTATCAAGACTTAGAAACTGTAGTTCACTGAACATCTGAAGGTTAAAATTCAAATTGCGGAGATTGATTTCTAGAATTCTTCCCATTCGGTGAGAGAAGCTACAAAAAAATTATTCCATATTTTATTCCATCTAAAAGGTATACACTTATTCACAAATCTGTCAAATTTTGACACATCCCAATTAAAATCTGAAAACGTCAAAATGATGTCACATGCATCAACGAATTGTCACATTATGTGACACAAATGTCAAATCATTCCAGTTTCCAATTTACTTTTGAATGACATAAAAACCAATCAATAGCAACATCATCTTTTGGTCGGTTACTTCTGTGAACTATTCATAGCAAAAAAATACTTGAGACATTCTTGTTTAAATGATACAGATACCCCATCACCTACATTCATTGAGCTCTAGGAGGTAGCTATCTATAGCTACCACAAACTCCCTTCAATTTGCCTCCTGAATCCCCTAAAAAAGTACACGGATACTTTTCCCTTTTTACCGGTGAGAGACGTTATCTTTATCTCGAGCACAGTTAATAAAACACAAGATCCCCCTGCCACAGTTTCATCATTATGTCTTTATCTCCACGTGTCTGTTCAAAATCGATATTTGCACACCACCCTAGATGCGCGTGGTATGGTGAAAATCCCGGAACTTAACAGTTGTATACAAAAATTTTGCCCTTGGAAAATCTTTCCAATGTCATTGTACACGTATCCTTGTTGCCGGCGAAAAATGATTCTCTATCTCTCTCTCTCTCTTTTGATATGTACACATCTGGTAGAGGTCACCCCCTCATAATACAGCTGCTGATTTTCATCTCAAATGCTTTCCTTGATGTCAAAGGACGAATTTCAATGAAAATTCGCTTCCTTTTTCGCTTTATTTTTGGAAAGAATGAAAACAATTTTAAGGACAAAAATGAAGTTTGGTCGATTAAAACACTTTCAAGTGATGGCAAGCGATTTCATAAATGAATAAGATTCCTTAGACATGCTTCCATTAGCTGATATTATGTATGGTTTCGAACACGAACCATCGAAAAGAGAATGAAGTGAAATTCTACAACCGTAATGGGAACAAATTTGGAACCAAGAAGGAAGCAAGAAGCCTTGTCAATACAAAAGGAAAAAAAAAATGTTTTGTTACTTTAGTTCGGGCGGGGTGTCCTTATTGTTTCTTTTGGTTTCTACATGTGTTTTTATTTGCAATATCAAATTACGGGAATATAACCTTGAATATTTTCAAACGCATTCGGGGAGCTCGAATGTGGATTTTGGTATGCGGGCAACATGTGTGGAACTACCACATACGAGTATATTAGGTGGTTGTGGCGACTGAATCAGTGGTTTTTCTAAGAAGATGCGATGAATGGTAATATACAAATGAATACTATGATATGTATCTATACCTACATATGTATATCCTTGCGGTTTTGAAATGTGTCGGGGCAGGTTAGATTATGGGGGCAAAAAGCGTAAAAATATGCAGACTTTATGATACGGAATGTACGTAAATCGACATTCTCAAGGAATAATAAAAAAAATGGAAATTTGGTTACGTTTGAAATGACAGCGCTGTCATTCCGCGACAATTGGGTTCTGTCATAGCTGACACAAAGGAAAACTTCCGCTTTAACGCTTCGAAATTGTAAATATTCATTATAAATATTCGTGTTCTGTTCGCCAAACCTTGCGTGTGCTACGGTTAATTTATTATTGCATGAGCGACCTGGCGAGAGCTTAATTTAGCGAATCATCGCGAAATTCTGAAAACCGATTTACATACATATGTATGTAAATGGTCATCCAACAAGAGGTGTCATTTTAAATTTCGCGCCATTATTAAACTGTCAACATTCAACTTACTAGCGATGTCAAAAGTCATCGTAAAAGTAAGTAAAAACCGGGAGGCTATTAAATATAGATCGAAAAATACTCGCACAACGTGTTGAAATAGTGAAAATTCACTACAGAAACGATGAAAATATCGCGGAAACGTTTCGTAAAGTTCGAAATGTGTTGACTCCAACTTGTGTTCGTCCGGCAAAGTCAGCTGAAAATATCGCCGCTGTAGCTGAGAGTGTGACTGAGAGCCCAGTTGTGTTCATTTTGAGAAGATTACTGCAATCGGGCCTATCCGTAACCACTTGGCCTACATGCTTATAAGGTCCAGTTGACACAAAGGTAAAATAAGAATAAGGCCACCGACTCTGATGACCTATTATTGACGATATTGAAAAACGGAAGTAATGTTTTCGAAGGGTGAAAGCATCAAATTATCAACCTAGTATGGGTGGACGACAGAATGCCTGACAGAATGACTACTTGCACCCGCTATTTGGGCATACCCCTGCTAGATGTCACATATGCATAAGTTCATATGAAATGTACTGTATGAACGGCTTAAACGTTTTTGGAACACTCTTCGTACCAGGTTGCTTTCAGTACCGGTAGATCGTCTTTAGATCAAGTCTTCACACTGAAGCAAATCCTGAAAAATTCCAACGAATTTCAAGATGGGGCACACAGCCGCATACGATAACATTCATCGCCTGGAGTTCTACGAAGCGATGACTGAATTAAAAAAAAACTGATCCAACTATGTCTAGTAACGCTGAAAAACACGCAGTGCAATGTCAAATTTGGAAGCAGTTTCTTTGCATTATTCCAAAATCTCGGACTGGATATTTAGTGCTGTGTACGATCAAGGCAACTCTGCAAGTAAACGTGGCTCAAAAGTTCAGAAAGCCAAAATATGTCGGCTTATTTCGCAAGGCGCCAAGAAGATTTTCAAATCGCAGCCCCCAGGCTTGACATAACTAAGAATAACGAACTTTCGTTTCAGAGGTTAAGAAATTGGAAATGGAAGTGCAGTCTTGACAATTGAAAGGTTTTCATGCCTCGGAGTTGAACCCGTTTTGAAATGAAATGAACTAGAAAAAGAGTTAGTAGACCCCTGAGGTACTCCAGAGCTTCCAGCAAAGGCATCGAAACAGTTGTCACTTGCAGTTAGAACTAATATTTAAGAATAGGGATGGTCTCCCCTTTACAAAAAGTCCTCTAAACCTTCCCGTTTTAGAACAGAAATCGCAAGGATTTTGTTCCTTTAAATCCTCTTAGTGCAAATCCATTTTATTTGTAAAATTCAACACCATGTGGCACAAAATTAGGATTGATCACGTGCACTAATCGACCAGAAGGCGAATCGATTATCGAAATTAGAAACAATCAAACAAAGAGAAATCCGTAATTACTACCAAATTAAATTCCCTATCATTATCATTAATCAAAGTGCAGAACAATGGTTGCGTGTCAACAACGTCCAAGTGTTGCTTTTCAGCTCTTTGTCGACTTAAATGAGCTCAAATCGATTTTTATGCAATTTCTCTTTCTAGGACGAATTGGTCTTTGTAAAGCTGTTCCCAACAAAGCGCAGCAACAGCTACAAATGTACACATTTGTAAGTCGTAAATCCCATGCAAAAAGGAAACCATCTTAAAGCATTGAACACTGTTCTGCGCCATATCCTTACTTTTACGTCATTGCATTGTGCACTTCTCATTCCAAAGGCTGCCAAAAGGACACGTTCAAATCAAAAGTTTAGCTTTCTTCCAAGTAAGTACAAAGAAATAAAAAATCAACGGAGTAGAGAAAATTTCGTCATAATTGTAATTTCTTTTTTCATTCCCCCCCGCTTAGTGGCTTTGTTTGCACCCATTCATCCCTTGAATTGCGCCATTCGTCGTCGTTCGCAACCCCCCCAGAACGGAAAGGAATTTTATTTATTCATAGAAATGGTCTCCGCAAAACGCGCGCGGAAACTCAGAACGCGTAATAGGTTGATGACACGATATAACATCATCATCGCCTTGCTAGGACATAGGGATAGAAAAAAAAAATGCGTTGTGCATGATGTAACGTTCAATTTGAGCGCTGTGACGGCATTAGAGCGCCAATTCAAGAGCCCTAGTTCGAAATATTACAGCGAAAGAGTAGAGCTGTATGCTTTTCAAGGGGATAGACAGAGCCAATAATATCCTTTCAAGGATTTTCACAACAAAATTGACACTGCGCAGTATGCTAGTGAGATTTTTATTTTATTCGAGTTTCGTTTACCCCTTGCATGCGAGAGTTGACGCTGACGCAATTCATGCACTTGAGGGAATAGAGAAGAGATTGTTCTTTGTTTTTGTTTTTCTTTTGTTTTTTTTTTTTTTTCATACACATGTACATAAACATATATTCGTTGAGAGTGAATCGATCCTTTTGTCCTTGTCCTGGAGAGCACCTACCTGTGAAATGAGTTTTTTTTTACTATGCACATGTATACAAACAGCTAGGGGAGGTGAACGCTTTCCACACTAGGTACTTGAAAAATCTGTCTATTGTTGCATCACCAGAACTGAAGTGTAATAAATTCTAAAACAATCTAAACAAAAAAAAAGAAAAAAACATCTTCTCTTAGGGGTTGAACAACGGGTTTGGATTGCACTTTACTAATTACCATCATCCCCTATCTAGTTTCCCCTTTTGACGTCAACTACTTTATTGATTTCCATACTTTAAGGGTTAATACATTCCACTACTGGGTATATCGACCGTGCAAAGAACTCAAGTCTTACCAGTCAGGTTTTCCAATATAATTAAACCAAGTGACATCAGGTTTCTGGTTGGAAGAGGGAGACTTATTTCTTTAGAATTTAATTAGGTGCCCATAGGCAGTGCATTTGGCTAGAGAGAGGGTGTGTTAATAATTTAAAAAAAAAAAATTATGTTGCCTTCGTTTGACTATCTTAGGCTAGTATCACACTGCAGCCGCATCTGACGATTATTTGCGTCATAATTTATTTTAATGGATAAAAAATGAAGCCACCTAATAGGGACCTACAATCCGCTCTAAGGCCGTTGTTTAACCCTTTACTAATTTCAAAAATAGTCCTAGATCTCTCATCAACTTTTTGTGGATCTTAAAAGACCTTTAAGAATTTCCATTCAAAGAATACCAAGCAAAGATAGGAAACCGTCAAGAATTACACATATGTATGCTAGTCAATTGCCAAATAGATTTTTTATACTATTCTTCAACTTTTAGATTGCCTGAGCCTAAGAACCTTTGCTAATACATCTAAGTACCGTCTTTTTTTATACAGACTTGTAAAGTGGTCTAACAATAGGCAGTAATTCCTAAAAACTTTTTTATCGTACTGGCGTCGACTGGCATCATCGTCTAGAAGAGCGCTCTGTGACGAACATTAAATGAGTTCTAGTTAAGTCTTTTCTCTGGGACAGCTCCAAGCTATTTGGTTTCACTGGAGTAAATTTATGTAGTACCTTCAAGGGAGACAAGTCCAATATTGACATGAAGGTTAGTAAAACGAGCTTACAAGGATTAATGGCGAGTCCTTCTATGTTAGACAATTCTAAAAAGCGTTGAATTACACTAGAAATTGTCAAATTATGCTTTCCGCTAACAATAATCGCTAGGTCTTGAGCATAACCGATAGTAATGAATGAACCCTGACTTTGGAGTTCGTTTAGTAAATTGTGGATGACTAAAGAGCACAATAAGTGACGGAGAACTCCCTCTTGGGGGAACAGTCTTTGACAGCAGTTACGGTCACCGACAATTCTCCAGAAGAAGAGTTAATTATGACGACTTCTAACATGGCCCTTATCCATCTTTTTGTCGATTCTTCGATCCCTTTAGCACTGATTGCTCATGCTGTAGACTCGTAGCTGGTATCATCGGCTGTCACAATGTCAAGGGAGACTTGAAGTGAAATTTCTTTCGGACGGTTAGCCTGTTCAGAAGTGTTTTTAAGAAAAATGTATCGAATTTAATAGGAATACTTATTCCCAACTGCTTTAGAAAACTATAAATATATAGCAATGGCAAGTGGTTGGTATGACGTCCGAATCTACATATGTACGTATTTTTTAAAAATATTTTTCACCCTGACAAGATTGATTTGACGTACATTTTACTAATTCTCAGCAGCTAAAGTTAGTCTTTTCCCAGTGAAGGTAAAAATGCTCACCAAAGTCCCCATAAATTGCCAAAAAAAATATAATTTTCTGATGTTCTCTTGAAATTTGATTGACACCGAAACACTGCAATATTCAAACAAAAAGGATAATACTGAAAGCAAAATTCAAACCAAACAAAACAAAGCTTCGCTTGAAATGTTCCACAATTTCCCCTTTCGCCAACTATGTACGAGGTGAGTGTGTGTGCACCTACAATCCTAATCCGGAAGTCAGATTTCCCCTTTCGTCGAATTTCGGTATTCTCCTATCTATTACGCAAGTTTACATAGTATCTTCGAGTAGATATACTAAATTTAGAAAATGATTACATTTTATTCGCTACATCCCATCATCGTACTCTTCTGTGTGTGCAAGTTCAAAGGAACATCCCAAGGTCATCAAAAAAAAAAAAAAAAAAAAACACAGGTGATGTTGGTAGATGTGCAAAACCATATGTGAATAGAATTTTTCTAAAAATATGCACACAGAGTCCTCTGAGTGGATGACCGCAATAAATTCTCACCAACGCTTAGAAAAATTTGTATTTTTGTTTTTTTTGTTTTTGGTAAAATTCCAACTATTTTTTCGGTTTGTTTTGTTTTTGCAAAATACATAGGAAATTTTCACATATTTATGGGAAGCAGAAAATTAAAAATAAAAAAAAGTGGAAAACATTCAAGTTCAAGAGAAATTGTAAAGTAATTAATTAAAAGAAAAATTAAAATTGTGTTTGAAAATAGCCTGAGATGAAAGTACCTGACCTTGTTGAGGAGTAGATTTATGATTATTATTCACGACGCTACCCGATGTGGGAAGGGGAATTATGTTGTTCCTTGTAATCTAAATGTTAAGATGGTGGAAATAGGCACACACATACGTACCTCATACTTGGTATTTGGCTTGCGCATATATGGAAATGTATGTAAATCCACTTACGAAGGTCCTCAAATTTAAAATGACCTGAGGCATGCAATTAGGTTGAGGTTTTTGTCAAATTGAGGCTTAACTGTGTTCATGTTTCGATTATTTCTTGAAATACGAAGGAAATTTATGGGTGTTTCCCACTTGGTTACCACATTTCCGGGAATTTATTTGAGGTTTCGAATTGGCTTTAAACATTGAAACACGGAGACTGGGCTTCGAAATCTAGTTGCATCGAATGTGTGACACTGATGGGCATGTTCATAAAGAATGCATTTGACATTTGACTGCATGTGACCCTGCTAGACAGCACGTTAGAATAGATCTGTCGTTATGGACGATATGGTTGCCATATGTAAGGGCAAGAGGGGCTGTCCGCAAGGTGGTGTGTTTCTACGCTTCTACAGGAATGTAGTCTGTTGAACACTTTCAATAGTTCTAATGTCTGCGCTCAGACATGTACCGCTGGAGTTGTCGTAGTTTCTGTCGGATCACGTCCAGAAGCAGTGTCTACCAATCTTACCAAAACGAAGGCTGTTCTTTTTACGAAAAAAAGGATCTTGACCGGTCTGGCTCAGCCAATACAGAAAACCGAGAATAATTTCTTAGAATCGAAACCGATGTTGAATTTTCC